>JAODAL010033183.1:0-45902 GCA_025379985.1 Phyllomedusa bahiana | reverse complement strand
GTTTATAGGTAACATTTTTTGGTGGAACAAAACTTTTTGATTGTCTTTAAATCTTTTTTTGGGGAGGCAGGCTGAAGAAAATACAGCAATCCTGGTAGTGTTTTTTTATTTTTAACATCGCTGACAGTGCAGTATAAAGTTGAAACCAGATGTTTACATACACTATATAAAAATAAACATATGCATGTTTTTCTCACTGAAACCTTATCCATTTGAAGTCAATTAGGATAACCAAAATTATCTATGTTTGCCAAATACCAGAATATTTAGAGAGAGAGAATGTTTTAAGGCATTTTTATTACTTTCTGCAAAGTCAAAAGTTTACATACATTTCATTAGTATTTGGTAGCATTGCCCTTAAACTGTATGACTTGAGTAAAATATTTTGGATATCCTTCCACAAGCTTCTCATAATAGTTGGTAGGAATTTTAGTCCATTCATCCTGACAGAACTGGTGTAACTGAGCCATGTTTGTAGGTCGCCTTGCTTGCACCTGCCTTTTCAGCTTTGCCCATACATGTTCAATAGGATTGAGATCAGGGCTTTGTGATGGCCACTCCAAAATATTGACTTGGTTATTCTTAAGCCATGTTGTAACCAGTTTGGGAGTATGCTTTGGGTCATTATCCATTTGGAAGACCCATTTCCACCAAAGTTTTAACATCCTGGGTGATGTTTTGACATGTTGCTTCAGTATTGCTACAAAATCTTCTTTTTCTCATGAAGCCATCTATTTTGTCTAGTGTACCAGTCCCTCATGCAGCAAAATAACCCCACAACATGATGCAGCCACCCACGTGTTGCACAGTTGGGATGGTGTTCTTAGGCTTCCAAGCTTCTCCCTTTTTCCTTCAAACGTAATGATGGTCAGTGTGACCAAACAGTTCAATTTTAGTTTTGTCAGACCTTAGGGCATGTCTCCAAAAATGTAGGTCTTTTCTCCTGTGTGTATTTACAATCATTAATCTGGCTTTTACAGGTTTTTTTTGGAGTAATGGTTTCATCCTGGCAGAGTGGCCTTTCAGCTCAAGTTGATACAGTGCTCATTTCACTGTGGATAATGACACAATCTTACAGCTTCTGCCATCATCTTCACAATGTCTTTTTGCTTTTGTACTTGGGTTGGTATGCACAAGTCGGACCAAAGCAAGTTCATCTATAAGACACAGAACCCATCACCTTCCTGACCGGTTTGTACTTGCGTATAATTGTTTGTACAGATGAACAAGGTACTTTCAGGTATCTGGAAAATGCACACAAGGATGATCCAGACTTGTGCAAGTCCACAATTCTCTTTCTGATATCTTGGCTGCTTTCTTTAGACTTTGACATGCTGTTACACTCATAAGCAGTGTATTTCTTGTGTGCAATAAAAAATACATCCACAAGTGTGTCTCTAATTAACTCAGATGTTGCCAATCAGAAGCTTCCAAAGATCTCACATCATCAGAAGGGCTGTCCAAAATTGTTTAAAGGCATAGTAATCCTAGTGTATGTAAACTTTTGACTTTGCAGAAAGTAATAAAAATGCCTTAAAAAATTCTCTCATTATTCTGGCAATTAGCAAATATAAGTAATGTTTTTAATCCGAATTGACCTAAAACGGGTAAGTTTTTTTCTGATTTCATGTCAGATAGTGAGAAAAACATGCATGTGTCTTTTTATATAGTGTATGTAAACTTCTGGTTTCAACTGTATGTGACATGCTAGTTTTATTCAGTGGGTCAATACAATTATGACAGTATCCAATTTATATAGTTTTGTTATGTTGTAGCACTTAAAAAAAAGTATTTATGCATCACTGATGCATCTTCTGATAGCCGTAACTTTTTATTTTTCCATATACGGAGCTGTGTAAGGGTACGTCCAGACGACAAGTAAAATTTACTTGTCGGATTCTACAAGTATTTCATGTGGATTTTAGGTCTTTTTCTGGTGCATTCCCGAGGATCTACAGTCCCATAATTTCCATTCATATCTATAGGGTTTTGGACATAGAGCTGCGTCCAAAACACTTGTATGTTGTTTTTGATGTCGCGCCTCATGTGGAATACGGTAGAAGAATGAACATGTTCTACGTTTTTTTTACTTTTAAAAACCATCAAAGAAAATACGCGTTGGGTGAACTACAATGCATATATTCTGTTGAGGTCAATGTGAATTTGAAATAACTCGTTGTGTGGACAGAGTCTAAGGGCGTTTTTTACAAGATGAACTGATATTTTCATTGGTACCACTTTGGCGTTTATATGACTTTTTGATTGCTTTTAATTTCATTTTATATGTTGTGGGACAAACAAAAATTACAATATTGTAATTGTTTTTTTACAGTATTTATCGTGCAGGTGAAATAACATGACAGATTTCTAGGCTACATGAATTACTGTTCTGTAGATCACTATTACAATACATAGCAATACATATCTGGACTGCTATTTATTGTCAACTGTCAATCACTATGCCTGAGGGCAAAATCAGGCATAGTGATGTCAGAGGCAACCTGGAAGGCTTTGTTAGACTTCCAGGTTTCTAGGGAAGGCAGTGACACCCAGCGATCCTGCTGTAGGGAGACCAATGCTGACAGAGGGCGCTTCCTCTCTCTGTCTTCCCCTTAGCTACCACAGTTGCGACTGACCGCAATATCTAAGGGATTAATTGGCCACAACTGTAGCCGAAATAGCATGGGGCCAGCTGTATTATACAGCTGGTCCTATGCTCCCATCTTATGGATGAACCCAGGGCTTTATTTATAGGTCATGCTGCCTCAGGCACTAAAACCTGAATATGCCCCCCATTATCCATTTGCATTACCAAGTTGTCTTTGTATCAAAGCCTAACCCACTACAAGTAACTGTGTAACAGCTCTAGTTGAAAGCTAATTGAGTGGTTTGGCATGACACAGCTTTCCTGGATGTTGGATAGCCTATTCAGCATCCAAGGGAGCTGGGAGATACCACCCAACTGTGCCTGAACCTAAACCATTACACTGCTACCAATATTGCCACCATATAATGAACATAAAGTGGTAAATACCAGTGTACATAGGCTCTGCAGAAAGTATATTACCACCATACAGTGACCATATAGTGGTAGATACCAGTATACATAGGCTCTGAGACTATATATTGCTAACATACAATATAACATCAGCCTCACGGCGTACCTTAAAGGGCCGACATAATTTTGGAACTGTGTAAATGGAACTTCTCCTTAACTATTACATTTGTACAGTATTGCTATTATAATTAGCCCAGGAAGAATATATTTCCCCCCCCCCCATAGGTAGATAGGTACATATGCCCCTTGTAGGTAGATAATGTAAGTGGGTATAAAGCTTCCTGTAGATGACAGTTATATCTGCCCATGTAGGTAGATAGGTATTTTTATCCCCTGTAGCCGGGTAATAAATTGCCTCCTGTAGCCAGGTAGTAATTTTGCCCCCTGTAGCCAGGTAGTAATATGCCTCCTGCAGCCAGGTAGTTGCCCCATGTAGCCAGGTAATATGCCCCCTGTTGCCCGGTAACTGCCCCCTGTAGCCAGGTAATATGCCCGCTGTAGCCAGGTAATATGCCCCATATAGCCAGGTAATATGCCCCACAAGGCCCCTGTAGCCCCCCTGTAGCCAGGGAGATGCCCCACATAGCCCCCTGTAGCAAGGGAGATACCCCAAATAGCCCCCGGTAGCCAGGGAGATACCCCACATAGCCCCCTGTAGCCAGCTAGATGCCCCACATAGCCCCCTGTAGCCAGGCAGATGCCCCACAAATGCCCCTGTAGCCTAGTAAATGTCCCACCTAATCCCCTGTAGCCAGGTAGATGTCCCACATAGCCCCATGTAGCCAAGTAGATGCCCCATATAGTCCCTGTAGCCAGGTAGATGCCCCATATAGTCCCCTGTAGCCAGGTAAATGCCCCATATAGTCCTCTGCAGCCAGGTAGATGCCCCATATAGTCCCCTGTAGCCAGGTACATGCCGAGCCTTTGTGCATACAAAGGCCATGTTCACATGGCTTAAAATAGAACGTATTTTACCCCGTATTTCGCGCCATACTGCGCGAAATACGGGGGGAAATACGTCCCAGTCATTATGGTAATCCACAGTTCTCATAGAGAACTATGGATTACGTCTCCTCTCCCCGCTCGGACAATACGCTGAGCGGGGAGACAAGTGACATGTGCCCCCCCCCCCCCCCGCCCCGCTCCCGCCGCACCCCCGTACACACGGTGTAATTGCGAGGCGAAATACGTCCCGCAATCACAACGTGTGCACAAAGCCCACCGGAGACGGTTGGAGGGAAACCCTCCCTCCGGGCCTCCCCCTGGACCCCCAGCTGCCCGGAGTGTACAGCTGCTGACTGACGCCGCGCGGCCATGGTAAAATGGCCGTGCGGAGTCAGAGAGAACGCGGGGAGCCGCGGGCGGGACTTGTGTTTGACACCCGTGCCATATAGTGATAGACTCCAGTATACACAGGCTCTGAGACTATATATTACTAACATACAATGCCCACATAGTGGTAGACACCAGTAGTGGTAGACCCAGGGGCCCCACAAGCTAAGTTAGCTCTCATGGGCAGCCACCTAACCTGCCCAGCGCAGGCCCCTGCGGTGGGTCCGGGCAGCGCTTCTGTCTACAGGAGGCCTGGACCTGCCGCGTTTTTAAGCAGCGCAGGAGGTGATGTCATCGCTTCCTGCACCATTGTGTTTCCTAGGCCAGTCGCCAGTTGGTATCTGGCCTAGGAAATCCCAGGAGCCATATCCCGGCGTAGGCAGTGTGATGACGTCATGCCTCTCACACTGGAAACCAGCTCCTGGAGCGCGTAAAGAATAAGTAGCATTTTTTCATTATTATTATTATTTTTTTTAATGTACAGGAGGGGATATTACCTACTGGGGGGACTTATAGGTGGCGAACAATTTATAGGGGGGATATTACATACAGGGGGCCAACAATTTACAAGGGGGAATATTACTTACAGGGGTCAAACAATTGATAGGGTGGGATATTACTTACAGCGGGGACCTTCAATTTATAGGGGGGGGGGGTATTACTTACAGGGGGCCATCAATGTATAGGGTGGGATATTACTTACAGGGGGCCAACAATTTATAAGGCGGATATTACTTACAGGGGGCCACCAATTTATATGGGGAGATATTACTTACTGGGGGCTGACAATTTATAGGCGGAGATATTACTTACAGGGGGCCAACAATTTAAAGGGGAGATATTACTTATAAGGGGCAAACAATTTATAGGGGGGATATTACTTACAGGGGGGCAATAATTTATAGGGGGTATTACTTACAGGGGGCCAATAATTTATAGGGGGGATATTATTTACAGGGGTCCAAAAATTTATTGGGGGGAATATTAATTACAGAGGGCCAACATTTTGTACCGGGGTTTTGCTTACAGGGGGCCAACAATTTATAGGGAGGATACTACTTACAGGGGGGCAACAATTTATAGGGAGGGTATTATTAGTATTATTATTATTATTATTAGTTTGGAGTGTGTCTGTTTTAGGTTGTGGACAGGTGTCTTTTATACTGATAAAAAAGCTCAAACAGGTGTCATTACTACAGGTAATGAGTGGAGGACAGAGGAGCCTCTTAAAGAAGAAGTTACAGGTTCATGAGAGCCAGAAAGCTTGCTTGTTTGTAGGTGACCAAATACTTATTTTCCACCATAATTTGCAAATAAATTCTTTCCAGATCAGACAATGTGATTTTCTGGATTTGTTTTCTCTTTTTGTCTCTCATAGTTGAGGTCTAACTATGTTGTCAATTACAGGCCTCTCTCATCTTTTTAATTGGGAGAACTTGCACAATTGGTGGCTGACCAATTCCTTTTTTCCCCACTGTAGCAGTTTATCTATTTATACCTACAGGAGAATGTATATCTCCCTACAGGGGGCTAGACCACATACTGTGGTCTAGATACCTACCTACTTAATGGTGGGCAACATTACTACCTACTTACTTAATGGGGGGTGCCCATAACAGAGGTAGGAACCGATAGTGAAGTGCTGATAAAGTGGGGATTCTAAAATGTTTATGCATTACTTTCTGCAGGGATGAGTTGCGGCTGGGAGAAGTTGTCATGGCAGTCTGGAAGGAAGGAGAGGAAAAGGGAAAAAGAAGGAACAACTGATCAGATAAGGCATCTCCTGTGAGTCCCTGGATGTCAGGGGTTATTTTGCTTCTATATTGGATGAGTGCTGTATTCACAGTCATGTGACAGTGACCTGAGCGTGTGTCTGACCACTATGTGGTCTCTATAGGATGGTGGTTTAGGATACAAGTTTGATAATGTATATTTTTCTTTCTGTGAGTAGTTGTGTTTTTTTTAGGGGGAAGGTAGGGGGACCAGTGCTCAGCTCTGCTCAGGGGCCTATAGTGCTGTTAAGATGGCCCTGGCTCTACAGACTGTATATCGGCAACATTCAGTGAACCTATAGTGATAGACACCAGTGTACACAGGCTCTACAGACTGTATATTACCGCAATACAGTGACCAGATAGTTGTAGATACCAGTGTACATAGGCTCTGCAGACTGTATATTACTGCAATACAGTGACCATATAGTGGTAGACACCAGTATAAACAGTCTCTGAGACTGTATATTACTAACATATAATGCCCACATAGTGGTAGACACCAGTGAACACAGGTTCTGCAGACTGTACATTACCTCCATAAAGTGACCACATAATGGTAGAAACCAGTGTACACAGGCTCTGCAGATTGTAGATTATCTCCGTACAGTGATCATATGGTGGTAGATAGCAATGTACACAAGCTCTGCAGACTGTTTATTACCTTTATACAGTGACCATATAGTGGTGAATACCAGTGCACACAGGCTTTGCAGACTGTATATCACCACCATACAGTGAACATATAGTGATATATGTATATATAGTTAGTCCGGATGTCCAATGTGTACTAAAGTGATTGGGATTGGGCTTGTTCTGAATCCATTAGCAATATTTATACAGCCCCAAAAAATCTTTATAAAATACTTATTTATTCATCCAAAATATGTAAAATCTTCACATCATATATCTAGAACAGTAGTAAAAAATGAAAATAGAAAATGGCACAAGTATACTTAATTTTCCTTTGAGTCAGTCTATGACCTCCTAGCAGCATGCATGCATTCTCACTGAGATAACAAGGAGACGCCGAGCACCAGATTGGAGACACAGCTGCAACGTTTCAAAGGAAATACCTTCGAAACCTTGCAGCTGTGTCTCCAATCTGGTGCTCGGCGTCTCCTTGCTATCTCACTGAGAATGAATGCATGCTGCTAGGAGGTCATAGACTGACTCAAAGGAAAACTAAGTATACTTGTGCTATTTGCTATTTCCATTTTTTACTGCTGTTCTAAATATATGATGTGAAGATTTTACATTTTTTGGATGAATAAATAAGTATTTTATAAAGATTTTTTGGGGCTGTATAAATATTGCTAATGAACATATAGTGATAGACACCAGTGTTCACAGGTTCTGCAGACTGTATATTACCACAGTACAGTAACCATATAGTGATAGACACCATCACAGACTCTGCAGACTGTGAAGATCAGCTGTGGACATGATCTTCGGGGGTGCAGGAAATGTAGTTTAGCATTGTCATGTTTTTTGGTACTGTTTTTATTTTTATACAGGTTTCACTTTGGCCTATGTTAGACTCATTGAATTACATCCTACCAGCGTTTGGTCCATTTCATTAATAAAATGGTTAAAGAGGGCTGTTGTCGTGGAGTGTTTATTTAAATAAAAGTTTTTTTGTGTCTGTTTTGTATCTGAAAGATGCCTCCATTAATATCACTTGGGCTTGGTGTCAGCCAGCGGTGGTCTTACTCACCCCAAGACTGACACTCAACCCATGTCACTATTACCCCAGTATCTAATGAACCAGGGGTACTGAAAAGAGCCAGGTAACCATCAAAAATGGACCCTCTAATGTGAGGGTCCACCTCTGTGGTGGCTGCGGGCTGGTATTTTTAGGGTGGGAAGGAACCACTATCTATGGACCTTCCTATTCTGGTAGTGTAATGCTGCAGCTGTCAGTTTTACCTTTGCTGGTTATGGAGAATGGTGGGGACCCCGCCTCTTATTCTTTTAAAAAAATCATTTATTTATTGAGAATCCAAAAATGGGCAACTACTGTAATCCATGCAGTGGATGCTTATGTTTAGTTCTAAATAATAAAAGAATTTTGAAGAAAAAATGATGTGGGATCTCCCCCATTTTCCATAACCAGCCAAGGTAAAACCGACAGCTACAGCCTGATACTATCAGAATAGGAAGGTCCACTGTACTGGTCCCCCCTACTCTAAAATCCACCCAGATGCCCAAGAGGTGACCATCATGCCCATAAAAAACAAAACAGTTCCGGGCCACCTTAATTTGCTCATGTAGCACCGGAAAAAGGGGCCATAGTGCGCCTGAAACCGTAGGCTGTTTTTATTTGCCTTTTTTAAACCCTTCAGTTTGTTATGTTTTTGCAATAAAGTAAAGCTCCACTGTTACCGCTGGTGCTGGATCGCATTTTTTTTTTTTTGCAAGTCTGCCCATCATGTCCATCAATTGTGCTGTGTGGTCTAGCGCCTACACAAATTACCGCCACCAAACCCCCTTAAACCGAAACCCCCCTTTAAAACCCCCAAATACCTCTAACCCGGGTTTGGGTGGTTTTTAATTTTGTGGTCTGGGTGAACAGCACATTTGTTGAAGGTGGGGAAAAGGGGGAAAGGGGCTAGAGGCCCACATTAAACAAATAAGGGGGGGTTTTCCCACCCCTCCCCAGGATTTGCCCTTTGAACGTGCCCAAACATCTAACTTCGTTTTCTTAGCCACTGCCACAAATGAAACGGCCCACTAAAAGGTGCTGCCCTAGGCCCCCGCCCATGGGTGCATAATAGGAAATACGGCCCTAGACGTACCCATATGTCCATTTGCTGGAACACTCTTCTGCACAAGGTATGTCCAATGTCGGGACGGGTTTAAAAACATGCAAAAAACAGGGCCCAAAAAAGGGTCCAAAAGGAAATTTTTAAAAAAATTTTGAAACAATTCACACACACATTTAGGCTGGACAGGCTATCCGGTGCCCAGGAAAGCTGGGTAATGTCCGATCCCCACAGCTTTCCCATACATTCTGGGACTACTTTCTGTACCACCTGCCCCTCGGCCGCCACCCAAGAAAGCACGTCAGGGGGACGCCGGGTTCCTCAGCCGCAGAACCCTCCGCTTTGGGGCCCGGGCTCTGGGAAAACCGGGGGTATTGTTTTCGTTCCCTGGCGGGTTAACTACCACGTTGCGGGGTCCCGGACCACTACCCACCTTCACAGTTAGACCCAAAAAGGGATCCCGCCAAAGTGCCCCGCCAAGCTCGGGATCTTAGGGTTTTGGGGTTTCCCCAAACATTCTCCCCTCGGCCCCGTCGGTGACTCCTTTCTACCACCGTTCCAGGGCTACCGTGGGCCCCAAGTTTCGGCTCCCCACCCTCCTTTTTTCCGGGATCCCAAGCTCTGGGGGGTTTCATTCCCCATGCCGATGCACTTTAAACTGATGGGGACCATTTTTCCCTCGGAGAGGTCTAAATGGCCTTCGGGGTAGTCACAGGGGGAAAGGGGCCGGGGGCTTGGGGACTCCCCTCGGGGACAGGAAGACCCGTGACTGGGGACTCAACCTTTCGGGAATTCGCACCGTCTTCGAGGAGCCGTGCGGCTTCCTCGGAACCGCCCTCTTGAGCCTCGTCGGGGGCGACCCTGGGTGGTATATGGGGTACATTTCCCGACCCTGGCTTGGGAACTATTTTGGAAAAGAACCGCCCCTGTGCCATTTTCCCCAAAAGGGGCCTGTCCAGCCGGGTAAAGGACGCTTTGGCAGCAAGGACCTCCCGCCCCCCCCTGATGAACAATCCTGCTAAAAAACTGGGATTGATAAAAGGTGCACAGAGGCAGGAAACTGGGGCAAAAGAGACTCTGCACGCCCCCTTGGGGGTTTTAAAACCTGCCCCCGATTTTCCCACATCCTCCATTGTGTCCCCTCAACCCTCTGAGGGGGAACCCCATGAATGGACCGGCCCCAATTCGGGGCAGGAGCTAAACCCGCCAAAACCCGAAAAAGCTATGTTTATTGCGCCAACCCGCCCATTTCCGCGAAGTGCCGCACGTCCCCACTCCGGGAAACGTCACACTGGGACCGTGGGAAGGCGGCCCATGCAGTTTCCCCCTCTCCAGTCTGATATCCCAAATGGGGGTGACCAGATCGGTCCGTTGTTCCGGATTTCTGCTTTCCGGGACTCAGCTCTGCCGGAACTTATCCTTCCCTCATTGGTAACCCGGTACCACATACCTGTTGTCCGGCGGAGAAGCCCCTCTTATTTCTTCGGTCAGTGAGGAGTTTTCCCGTGCCCCCAACCATAGTAACCCGGCCGTGCCCCCGGGTGGGGTGCTACAAAAGGGGAGAAGCGGTTACACGTTCTGTCCCTGCTTCCCGGGCGACCTCTGGGGCTTCCCTGGCTGCAACTCAGCCCTCGCTCGTTTGGAAGACAGGCGAAGCCCTGCTTGGGGACCGAATGCCAAAACCCATTGCGGGAGGTACCCGCCCGTCCTCCAACCTTCTCCCCTCCGCTTGCAAGCCGTTGCCGGCCTGGGGCTAGTCCGGAATTTTTGGGGAGATTCTTGAAAAGGGGCCCAAATCGCGCCCCAATCGTCTTGAAAAGCCCCTATTGACCTCCCCCCGGGAACCAGTCCACCCCGGGGAGGTCTACCCCTGCCCCGTGCCGAGACCAGGCCAGTGGGCCTACATTGGGAAAAAACCTGCAGAAAGGATTCATTTAAGTCCCCTCCCCACCCGGGACCCCGGGTTTTTTTCTTCGGCGAAGAAGGGGGTTTTCCCCCCCTCCGTTAAAACTACGGCCCAAATAAGATCACTTAAAAAACCCCGCTACCCTCTCCCACTGATCTCAAGCTTTTTGACCGCTAAAGGGGGCTAAAGTGTTCTCCAATTTGGGATTGCGAGGAGCCTATAACCTCAGAATTCGGGGGGGACGAGGGAAGACGGCGTTCAATACCCAGAGGAATTTTGAGAACCCTCGTATCCCCTTTTGGGGCCTAAAACGCTCCACTTGTTCCAAAACTCTCAAGATTCTTCCGGGTTCTTGTACACCTGGTAAAGTGTACCTAATGACATCCTGTTTTCTCCCCTAATTTCAGATCCCCGGGGCCCGTCCCCGGGTTCCAAACTTTGCGCAGCAAACCGACGTAGCCAAGTGGAAAAATGTTTTTTCCACGGACCACCAAAACCTTTCCTCCTACATTCCGTAAGCCTAAAGGGGCCCCGGCAAAACCTCTCGTTGCACAATGCCCCGCCTTCGGTCTTCGGCATACAGCTTCCGGGCTTCGCAAATTATTACCCCTTTATTTCCCCTTCCCCCCCCTTGGTGGCTCCTATCGGGCCCTTACTAGAAAATGCAACCCGAGATGTTGGCCTCCGGGGTAAAAAAAGGCGTTTGGGATCTAAAGAACCCTTTCCACTCTCCCCTGTTCTGGCCTGATTCCGAGAAAAACCCTTTTTTTGGAGGGGATGCCTCTTCCGTGGGGCAGGGGGGCCTCCAAGAGAATTTCCCAAAGGAAGATTCGCACATGGGGGTTCTTCCTAAGACCTTTTCGCCGGCTGAGCGGAACTATCCCTTTGGGGGCCGGGAACTTTGGGCCATCAAGTTAGCCCTAAAAGGAGGGGCGCATCTGCTGGACGGGGCTCTACCCAATCGAATCTTACAGCCCAAAAAAAATTTGTTTTCTTCAGACGGGCCCCAACGGGTTTTAAACCCCCGCCAAGCCCGTGGGCTCTTTTTTTTTTTTCCGTTTGATTTTCGATACATTTCCGGCCCGCTGAAAAAAACGTCAAAAGGGTGATGCCCTCTCTCGTCCTGGACTGGTCGGGAAAAACCCTGCACAACACATCATTTCCCCCCGAACGGTTTGGGTTCCCGTGGCCCCGCGGTCTCCAAAACATTCCTCGGGGGAAACTTACGTGCCGCTGGCACCAGGGGAAGATTTTGGAGTGGGGGGATAGCCCTTTGTGGGTGGCCTCCCGGAGCTCGAATCTTAGCCCTTTTAATCTCGGGCACACTGTGGCCCACTCTAGCACGGATGTCAAGGGTTCACCCCCGCCCCGTGCACTTGTGCTCGAACAAGGCCCACGCCACAGGCCCGCGTCTCTTGCACCGCGCCTGGCCCGGGAAAACCCTTGACCACATAGCGATGGGACTTTTGCACAGACCTACCGTCCCTCTGGGAATTCAGGGCACTGGTCTGACGGGCCCCTTTTTTTAAAAATGTCCCCCTTTGTGCCTCTCCTGGGCCCGCCGTCTGCCCCACAATTGGGAATCTTTCTTTCCGCATATCTTTCCGCTTTATAACTACCCCCCCATTTCTCCAAACCGCGGGGTTCAATTTTTTTCCCCCCTTCTGGCGTGCTTTATGCTCCCGTCCAAGCAAGTTTGGACTTTTCACGGGTCCACCTCAGCCAAAGGGGGAGGTGAGAGAGGAACCAGATTTGGGAAATACCTGCGGCACTTTTTTTCCGGACTCAGGCAACTGGGCGATGCCCCTGGGCTGAATTTCGTTAACCCTCGGATGAAGCTGCCGCGTCTCCCCGTTTTTTGAGTCTATGGCCCCCCCCCGACCCCCCCCTTCCCTACCTCCCCGACTCCGGATGTGCCGCTGTCAAGACAGTTCGAGATATCAAGGCCCTCTGGCAGGAGACGCGATGTCCTACTTCGGGGCCCGCCCGATAAATTCAGGGAAAAAAGGGGGAAAAACCTCCCCACTTTTTTCCCTGGGGGCCAAGTTTGGCTCTCCCAAGATATTTTCGCCTGAAGGTCCCAAGTCTTAAATTGGGCCTTCGCTTTTTCGGGCCCTTCAAGGTTTTTCCCCAGTTAACCCCCGGGACATACAAGCTTGTTCCTCCATCTTTTCCCCATCCACAACGCATTTCATGATCCCTCCTTAAGCCTTGGGTTTTGAACCGGTTCTCTCGGAAGAAAATGAGCCTTCCCCTTTCGAACCACTGACATTTCGAGGTAAAGCATTTTAGCTAGAAAACGGGGAGAGGGAACGTTCTTCCCCGTGGTTTTGGGGTGGCTTTGGACCGAGGAGAGATCCGGGGGCCTGAATCTAACATCCCAATCGGGATCTCTTCTCAATTCCTGCAGCCCTAAAAGGGGGGGGGCCTAAGGAGGGGGTACTGTAACGGTTTTGCCCACCCTTTTCCCCCCCTCCAGGGGCCCCTGGGGGGGGCCCCGGGCCCCCCCGCCCCGGATTTCCTCCGTCCCCCTGCCCCCGGGCCCCGGAATGCGCATGCCGCCCCCTGGTGCGTGGCCCGCTCTCCCTTTTGAATTTAAAGGAAGTGCGCCGGTAATTTTTGGGGAATTTCCGGGCGCTGTCCTATAAAGGTTGCACCCCGTCCCCTTCCCTCCGGATCTACTTGCCCTAGCCATAGAGAAAGCGTTCCTTAAAGTGTATTTGTTTACCGTTACCAACCCTCGCTACGTTTCCCGACTCCAACCCCTGCGCCTGCCCGACCTTTTGCCTGTCCACGACCACAACCCCTTGCCGCCTGCCCTACCTTCTGCTGCCCCCCCGACTACGATTTTCGGGCTACGATTTTTGTACCAAAAATGCACTCGGGGCCCCCACCGAAGAAGTCACGTCAGGGGGGCCAACCTGGTGGGGTCAGCCCACAAGTCCATCCTCTTTTTCGGGGGCCCGGAAAACCGGGGGCTACTTAGATTCCGTTTTCCCGGTGGCTTAACTACCATCCTTCGGGGGACCGGCGATCCACTAACCCCCACCCTCACAAAAAAATTTAAAAAATCTAGACTCATACTTCCCAAAACTGCAAACCCTGGGGTAAAAACCCGGCAGGAAATTATCTTTTTCCCTAAAACAACTCAATTGGAAACTGAGTGATTAGCAGGAGCCATGTTGTTTGTGACATAATAAAGTTCCTTATCTTTCAAGAAACTTTATTGGAATTTCCAAAGCAAGTTTCTTGGAAGCTGAGAAACCCTTTAAATTTTCCTATCTGGCTCTAACATGCGGGTTTATTACTTTTTTTTTGTTCACTCCTGTTTTTACACTTTCTCTCAGTTCGTGTTACTCGTCTTTTATAAACCATGTTTCCCCAATTTGGTTTTGGCTTTGCGGATGTGTTTAATTTTACCTGACCTTTTATTTTTTCGGTGAAAATCCATTTAAACAACAGCTGAATATTCAGACTTTTTTGAAAAAAGGATCTTCACATTTTGGACTAAAACTTGGGGGATCAAGATAAAGTTTGGATGCCCATAAAGTTTTTAAACGGGTTTGAGGACTTCCAAAAATTGTTCAAGATAAAGAAAAAAAACTTTCCGTTATGGGGTTTTAAGGTTTGGGAAAACAAAAACCTGTGAGACTCTTTTTCTCAGCAATTGAAAGGGGAAATTTCCAAATGGAAGCATTCCATTTCAAACCCCAATCTCATCACAATCTGTCCCATCTCCCCGGCACAGAAAAACCATATCCAAGGGCCCCTGCTGCTTTGAAAAGATTTTCCCAATTTCCCTAAGGGGGAAAACATCCTAACGAGATACAAACAAGTTCGACTTTGAAGAGATACAAACCAAAGTTTTTTTCCCCGGAGAGATGAACTCTTTAGTAAGAATTGAATTTTTTTGAAAAGGGGCCACTGAGTTACTCAACAAACTCAAAAACAGAATTTTTTTTACCAGGGTTATTTTTCATGTTCACACATTGTGAAAAGGATTTGTTCCTTACTTTGCCCCGAATAACTTGGTTTATTTTTTTTCGAGTCGAAGGTTGATGGGGGAATTCAAAAACCCAAAATGATTCACACAATTGGGGGGTCTTTTTTTTCAGTTCTTCAAAAAGAAAGTCCAAAGCTTTTATCCACAACTGGGTTTTTTAAAATTTCCCTCCCGTAGGTTTATTCCTAAGGAAAATTTTTTGGTTCTTCATAAATTAAATATGAAACCACGGTTGGCAAGGTTGGGGGGTTTGAAAGGGCTTGTGCATGCGCTTGGGAAAAAAGCTGGGGTATACCAAAAAAACCCCTTGTTTTCTGTGTCTTGGGGGAGGTCGAAACCCGAAAAAATCACGGGATCAAGAAGATTTGGACCCAAAAGGGTCACGTTAGTAAAAAAAATTCCCCGGAAACTCTGGTAACCCCCCTATAATATCTTCTACCCCCTCCCCACAAAAATTTTAAATTGAAAAGAATTTCAAAAAATCACTTCCAAAGATTTGTCACGTCGGGGGGTCTTGACCCTGACGGGAACCCAGCCCATGTCCCGCCTGCTTGACGGTCCCCCTGGGCGGCAGAGGGAAACTGGGTGACGCCTGCCTCTAAAGTGCTGGGGCCTGGGGAATGAATAGAAGACAGTCCAGGTAAATTAAAAAGGAACGAAAAGCCAAAAATCAAACCAGAGGGAAAAAATAAACACCCCAAGGTCAAAACCCAAACAGAACGAAGCCAAAAATCAGCAGACAAGCCGGGTCAGGAGAACAACCCAGTCGGTACACAGATAACAAAAAAAATAACAAAAAAAGAACACAAGGTAGCCAGGAATACCCACGCAGCATCACTTCAGGGAGTTTAAATGGGATTCCTGGATACCGCCCTGCAGGTTTGGGAGGGCCTCCGGGGTCCCCCCATTGGGGGTGCACACAGAGGGGCTGGGGTCTTTTACCCAGAGCTGTTACCCAATGTGCACGGGGTGGGTTGGAATCAGCGTGCCCCTGTAACCCTGCCCTGAGACAGCCTCCCCCTGACATCCCCCCCCTTTTTGGGAGGGGGCCCCGGGGACCCTTCCCCTGGTCGGGGTTTGTCCGGGTGAGCCTCAGGAATTTTCCCCCCCCAAGGCAATCAGCAGGAGGATTTTTTGCCAGAACCCTGATCTCTCCTCAGACCTACCCCTTCCAAGGGCCCATACTGCGTGCTTTGGGCCTTACGCGAATCAAAATAGGGCGACTTCTTTTCTAACCCCCCCTTTCAAACCCAACGGAAAGGAGCCTAGGAGGCGGAGCACAGGCTGAATATCCCTCTTACAAGTGCCAAACGGGACAATTATGTATAGGAGAGAAAGGGAAATTTTAACCGATAAGCCCCCGGGGTTTAACCCCCTCCTAAACCCACAAGGGACTTTCGGTACGGGGGAGGGCATAGTTCACCAGGAGGAGAGTTCGGGGAAAACCTTAGCCCGAGTGCAAACTTCACAAGATGCCGCATGGGCCCCCTAAAACCTGCCACCCCCGCTTCCAGAAGAGACACCTGACATCAGTATGCCCCATTTTTAAAGGAGACATCTTAAACACACTGTTGCCCCCCACTACAATTCCCCTAAATTTTCCCGCCCCAGCCGGATTATGTTTCAAACCCCGGGCAGCCCCAAAAACCACATCAGGGGGCAGCCCCCCATGACAATAGAATACACTTTTCAATAGTATGGACCCGCCCACATCTCCGCTCAGGGGAAAAATATGGATTCGCCCCGGCTAGGGGGGGATCAATCCCTCTACCGCAGAGAGTCAATAGCGGCCTAAAAGGGTGGCCTAGACTTTTGGGCGAAAGACGATCAACAAAATTAGAAGTGATCCGAATCCACAAACGCACCCCCAAACGACACAAAAAGTAAAAAGCTTAAGGTACAAACACTTATTAATACAATGGGAAATACCTGCTCGCCTAGGATTTTCCTTCGATCCCCCTAGGCGTTGGAGTTTTTCCGACCTGGTTTTTCCTTTGGAGCTTCCGAATTCCGTTCCATCTTCACCACGTAGAACAAAAACCCCGGGATGCGACGGTAGTCCCTAGGGTCATTACCCGCAGTGAAAAAAAAGCCCCCACTTGCGGGGGCTCCTCGGGTTTAAATCAAAACCAAGGGTTTAGGGTGCCCAGGGTGGGGAACCCCTTTTTCCTGGTCCCCAAAAAACGTCTGCCCAGATAAGGGCTAGTGCCATAGCCTCATCAAAAGTACCAGGGTAGGGAAAGCCACCAAAAAAAAAAATCCTTCACTTCAGTAACCCGACTAAATTTTGGAAAACCCTAAAAGTTTTGCCGTCGTTCACCCAGACGGAACGCACCACGACAAATTGGGAGCAAAACTCCCCCACAGTCTTTTTACCCTGCCTAAAGGGTGTCCGAGCCTCGGCCACAGTTCCCATCGGGTCATTAAAAAGTACCCCTAAAGCGCAAAGCCCTGTCCACAGAAACATTTCGGGGAGTCATGCGGTAACAAAAAATGCCCACTCCGGGGGGCACCCTGCAGAAAGGACAAAAATTCCCCCCTTTTTCCTCACCCCCAAGGTAAGTCAGAGAAAAAAAACGACAACCCTCCTAAAAGCCACAAAGGCCTTCCGTTTCCCGCAAACCCGTCAGGCAACTGGATAGGGGGCTCCACAGGGGGGAAGGTAATGCGGGACCCCTGACTTGGGGTACCTCCTGTTTTTCCCCCAGCGCCAGATCCGGGGGTAGCTGGGTTAGCCCCTGCATCGCTCTACCCGAGCTTCATGGGGGCCATGTAAGGGAGGCAGTAACGGTTTTTTGGCTGTGATAATTCAATTCAAGGGAGGTACATTGAGCCCTGACGGGAAACCGCCCACTGTCCCGCCTGCTTTACGCTGCCCTGGCGGGAGACGCAAATGGGCGACAGTCCCTCGTGCTAAAGTTGGGGCCGTAAGGAAATAGAAATAGAAAGACAGTCCCCCGGGATTATCAAAAGGGGAACGCCAAAGCCAAATCAGAACCAAGGGATAAATAAACAAGCCAAGGGCAAAAGCCAAAAAAGGAAGCAAGCACAAAATCAGGAACAAGCGAGGTAGGAGAACAAGCCCAGGGGAAAGTCACAGATAAGCAAAAAAAATACAGAACAAGTAACAAAAGGAGCCAGGGAATATCACAGGGCGCATCGCCCTTTGGAGTTTTAAAAGGGGTTTCCCGGGTACCCGCCCCTGCAGCTGATTGGGCGGCCTCCGGGGCTCCCCTTTGGTGGTGCGACATGCGGTGGCTGGGCGTCTGTTACTCACAGGTGTCAGACAGTGTATCAGGGTGGGGTTGCGAATCAGCTGCTGCAGCCTGTAGATCCCTGCAGCCTGAGCACAGCCTAGCCCTGACAAATGTAGAATGCTTCAAATACTTGGTCACCATGTTTCCAAGCCTCTCGAAGGCAATATTGAAGGAAGGTGTGTTCATCGCACCAGACATTAGAACGCTTATACTGTGGCTGAATTTGTCAATAACATGACGGATCCTCAAAAATGGGTTGATTACATTTAAGGAAGTTATAGTGAATTTGTTAGGCAATTGATAGATCCGACTGAAAAAGATGCATCAAAGCTGAAGGGATTTCAAGCTTTAGGTTGCTGATGAGTTTTAAAATATATTTTCCCATTCCCCCCCTTGACTATTTACTGAAAAATTTGGGGGTGTTATGAAGAACATCCCTTCTTCACTCTAGATTTAAAAATCCGTTTAATCTATTTTTATCCCGGTCCAAACTCGAAATGCATTTTTGGGTCTTTTTCTGGGGGGTTCCCCAATAAAATTTAACTCTTTATCTTACAAAAGGGGATTTGGGAAACAAATCCCCCCACTATCGAAGCAATCATTCCCGGACACAAATTTGGCAAAACCCGTGGGGAGCTTTTAGGGCGAAACGTAATTGTACGAATGTTTTTAGATTACAATAAGGATTAAAGTCCATAGCAAAAACCTAATTTAAAACGGGGGTTACCCTAATTTGGGTTTTGAACCGAGCACATCAAAGGTGGAAACATTCCCCCTGAGAGGTTTAAATGTCAAAATGTAAAAAATAAAACGAAAAATAAATTTTCCCCCTATGGTCTATTATAAGAACGATTTTAAACAAAAGGGGTTGTCTCAAACAATACCTTTCTTTTTCAGACCCCCTATGGGTAACATCCAAAGGATGGATGTCAGGGAGTTGCAAGACGTCAAAAACCTTAGGGAATGTTTTTCACCAATTAATCTCTTTAAAAACATAACCCCCCTATGGGTTTTCGGAATAGGGGGTTTTTTCAAATTGGGGGCACCATGCAAGACATGTCATAGTAACTCCCCCTAAACAATTTACAAAGGCACCAATGTTATCACATAAAACAAACATAAAATTTTAAAAAGACTTTTTGGGTTTTATATATTGTCCCAATGGAAAATTTTTACCTCATGTATTGGTCCCCAAATAGGGTGAGACTCCTAAACACGTAAAGGGTTAAAAAACCTATAGAAAACTATTTGGGGGGTTCACTCATTTTGTTGAACAATGGATCCCGTATCAGGGCTTTAGGCATTTGCAATAGATAGGGTTTTTGGGGAAAGTGGAGGTAATTTAGAAGGGGGAAAATTAAAAAAAGTGAAGCCACGGGTCTTACCCTTTAAAACTATGTTCCCTTTGTCAAATTTAAAGCAACGAGTCCTACTCCCCTATTAAATGCGGAAACCATGTTTTTTATATGGGATTTGGTTATTAGAGCCTATGTATACCATTCATAATATCTTATCATCTGTTGTTCATATCATACTATGATAGCAAACGGCATATCCTGTATTTACCTTGCTTTTTCTTTTTATTTAGGTCAGTGTGTTTTATACATTGGATGTCCTCTCTGTAACCTTGATAATCTGCGGTTGGGTTCACGACCGTACATCAGTCGTTGCCATTGCTGAAGGGATGTCGCTGGGGGGGCGTGGGTCGGGGGCGGGAGGGAGGGCGGGGGGTGGTGGGGGAGGCGGGGCGGGTGGGGGGGGGGGCGTGCGTGTCCTTGCTCGGCATGTCATGTCATTTCCTGCTCCAGGCCGAGGGCGAGGTTTGGGGGATGTCAGGGCCTTGGACCGTTTCGGGCACGTGTGTGACCGCCGCGTTCCGGATGTGCGTCTCTGCGCAAGCGTCGGCGGCCGGATTGTTGGTTCCGTCGTTTCTCTTCACACAGGTGAGTATTATCCTGTATTTGCAGTATATATAGTAAGTTAAATGAGTATGTATGTGGGCTTACGATTAAGGAGTTCGGAGGAACTCGAAACGAGTCAGGTCTGTCCTGGCCATATGGCCTCTTGTCCCTGTCTTTGAGTATTTTGTATATAATTAAATTCACATAGCTTTTTCATTCATCCGGAGTTGCTGGCAAATTTTTTCCTTGGTGCTGAAGGAAGTTATAGTGAATTTGTTAGGCAATTGATAAGATCCTGACTAGAAAAAGATCGTCATACGAATGCTGAAGGCATTTCAAGCTTTAGGTTGCCTGATGAGTTTGAAAAGTAATATTTCATTTTATCTCCACCTTGATACTTCTTATACAGATAAATTTGGAAGTGTGAGTGAAGGCAAGGTGAACGATTCCCAACAGCCATTAAAGGTGATGGAAAGCAGTTACCACGGGAAATGGAGGCAATTACAATGATGGCAGATATCCGTTGGATGCTTCAGACGAGACATTCAAGATGCTTTCTAACAAGCGTAAATGTTCCAAGAGGTAGCTCACAGAGACACATAATCAACTTTAGTGAGTGTTAGGAGCTCATTTCGATTAAAAGGCATTCGTGAAACATTTTGTAATAAAAAATTAATTTATAAGTCTATTTCCATGTATTCGGGGTATTGCTTATTTTAACATAGTTATCTAAATTTTCAGGACAATGTGACTTCAGTCATGTCAAAATGGAGGTCATTTTCGGATTTAGTGCACCAAAAAACATAAAGATTACATAGAATAACCAAAACAACTCTTGAATTTTTTTCTTTTTTGCAGACTTGTGCTATTAGAGATAAAATAATCATCAACATGGCATGAAAATCTAATGTGACCATATAATCATAATGGGAAATGCAATTTAGATTGCAGTCATCTTCCGTAATCATAATCAATAACACTATACATTCTGCCAGGTTATATTCCCATTTAAGACTGGATATATTTTTATGTGTAAACAATATAAATCTCGTTGCAAAAAATGACAATATAAATAAATGAGGAATGTATAATCAACTTTAGTATTCAAGCCCTCGGCAACATGATAGGCATAAATTTACTAGCACAGCATGTATTGAATCACATAAATAGGTTTTTTGAAATACAAATTTCCAAATACAATAGGACAGTGTATTTATGGAATGCTTCATAAAACTTATGCACCTTATTGTAACCCAGGAGACAAAAAAACTAACGGATATTGAGAAGGACATTGTGGAAATAGAAACATCATTTCTGTCAGGGACCAGTCAGAGGCACACAAACAGACACCAACAGAGTGAGGCCCTGACATTGGTCCCAACCACTGTCCCTGCCTTTTGGGGGTGTCCGACTCCTTAATAGGTCGGCCCCAACCAGAAGACTAGGAGCTACACTGATTAAGTGCAGACACAAGACACAGACAAATGAAGGCAGAACACAATAAAGAGGGGTCAGAGAGAGAATAGTCAGTAGAACAACAGGGTCAAATACAGAAAAGGCAAATGCAAAAGGAAGGGCTAGCTACAAGCAAAAGACCACTATAGCAGGCACAGGTGACTGGTAAAGGCATCCTTAAATAGGTAAGCAGCGGACACAAAACAGAGGTGATTGGTGGAAGAAACACAAAACTAGATAGGGAAACAAGGCTGTCAATCAAGGAGGAACACTGGTTAACTGAAAGAGTGCTGGAGGATTCCTGGCCACGGGCGTTGGCCAGGAATCAATTACCTACAGAGAAAGAAGGACCAGTTCACACTGGTGAATAAGAGTACAAGGTATTACGTTAAAAACCATGGTTTACATTGTACCGGCCATGGCCGGCGACCAGAGCCAAAAGCAGGGGGCGTGTCAGGCATAATCATGACAATTTCCAAGAAAAATGCAGGCAAACAAATTCAACAGTTTAACTCCTCTGAAATGGTTTCTTCAAATCAGTCAGATGCCACAGATGATTGTGAGGATAACCATTGTCACATGAATTAATCTACCAGACAACAACATATATCTAGAGGGTATACCAAGACCCCACCGTGTTAATGTCTATCCAGCAGGATTTTCAAAAACTGCCAAAAAACAACGGTGTAGGTCTGGACACAAAAGTAAAAAAAGATATCAACAAAAGTATGCCACCAGACAGAAAAATCAACAGCGATAAACATACACCATATCAATGCTGGCAAGGATTTCAATAATGTGCTAAATTTATCATCATGCACCTTCCCAGATGATCAATTATTATGTTATTATCCAAAGGCCTCAATTTTGTTCCTTCTTCTTGTTTTGACACTTTGTCTACCATTCTAGACATTAATAAATTTGTGAGTTCCCTGGCAGTTAAGAAATTTTATTAACAAACCTTTGCAAGACTTGATACCAGGCCCAGAAGAAACTCTGGAGCATACTAAATGAATTTGAGGACTTAAAATTTAGAGAGCAACAAGCATTGTTGACATTACAGGATCTTAATTCAGAAGCTCCTTCTAGACATGTATTGGAAGCCAAAATACAGTATAGGAATATGGACTTTTACCCTACCAATGTGGGAGCCCTGCCTTTGATGCTTTCCAGATCACTCCAGAACGTGATTTAAAACATCTCAAAGAGAGAACCTTAATGACCCCTAAAAAACAAACATTGCACAAAATGACATGGTTTTCTCTATTTTATCTGATGACATCACTACAGGGAACTAGATAATGATCCAACTCCAATATTTTACACTGCACTACGCAATCTGAGTTTGGAAGGGGTTTATTGTATTCTGGATTAAAAGAAAGGTAAATTCTTATCACCTGAACATTGTAACGGGTTGCGCCGCGGTCCGGGCCGCGGACCGCGGTCACTCCCGCGTTCCCCAAAGCGGGTCCCCGGCGTGGACGGGGGGCGCCGCGGGCCGCACGGCCGGCCGCGTCGCCACCCGTTCCATCCAGTCACCTGGCCTCGCTCCCGTCCGGTCCTCGTCCCCTGCTGGCCGGAATGCGCATGCGCGCCCCCTGGCGCGCGCGCTCGTCCTTGTGAATTTAAAGGGACAGTGCGCCGGTATTTACCGGGCGCTGTTCCTATATAAGTGTTGCACCCACGTCACTTCCCTGCTGGATCTACATTGCCCCGAGCCTTAGTGAAAGCGTTTCTTAAAGTGTATTCCTGCTTTACCGTGTATCAGACCTCTCGCTACGTTTCCCGACTCCGAACCTCTGCCGCCTGCCCTGACCATCTGCCTGTCCACGACCATGAACCATTGCCGCCTGCTCTGACCTTCTGCCTGCCCACGACTACGATTCTCGGACTTTCAGAAAATCAAGGCGATTATAAAATTCAGTCCCACATAAATTGCCTTTCTAAGTTTTTTGTATACATCATCAGATGTCGAGAATGTGACAAATTGTATGATGGTTGTATCATCAGAAATTTGAGAACTAGGATTAATGAATATTTGTCAGATTGCAGGAAAGGTGACTAACAAAAAAATGGCTCAGGGATGGCTAAACATTTTCAAACGCAACATGGGGGTAAAACTAACAATTTTCATTTTTTTGGCATTGAGGTGAATAAACCACTAGTGGTCGGGACAGACACAAAAGGCTTCTCAAAAGGGAGGCCTTTTGGATATTTAAATTGGGAACTCAGTTCCCATCTGGCTTTAACTACAAGTTGGATCTAACTCATCTGTTTAAGGCCTTTTATTTATATCCTCAGAGTTTTTTGATTTTCCGAGGTGAAAGCATCGAAATGTAGATCAAGTATAATACTGGAGTTCTGTAACTTCTACCCTTTGAGATTTGGGATATGCCTGTTTTTGTCTTTGTTTTGATTGCCCCTTTTCAAGGCATTGGAATGCAATTCATTTGGGTACATATCTTTGTTCCTCCTTTGTTTAGATATGTTTAAATATGGCATGAAATTTTGTGTCAGCTACCAAGCCAAGAGTATTCCAAACTGGAGATTATTCCGGGAACTGAGAACCAGGAATATACGTAGTCTTAAGTGCTGAACCTGACTACAACCCTTCAAAGGCCCACTTATCCTGATTACACACATTGCTGTATTGTGGCATTCAGATTGTGCTTTTTGCCATATTCTTCAGAAAAAATGATTTAGGAAAAATGAAGCAAAAACAAGATCTGCGTGGCAATGTGTTCTTCCCAATCGGGACCGTAAGCTCCCCGATATGCTGTTATCCATAACAAAAGCGGCACTCAGGTGGTGTGGGCACTTAGCTCAGTGGTAGCACAAAACACAAGTCCTTGACTTTCCTTTATACATTAAGCCTTTATTTAGTGACATACAGAAAACCCCAACAGAAAACAAAAACACATGACTTCACTTCAGCTGGCAAACAAAAGGTTTACAGAGTGAACACACGTGTGAACTCAAGTCTCTAGTCCAAAACAATATTTGGCTTTGTACATCTAAAAACATTTTTGAAAAAAAATGAGAATAGGTGCACACTGGTTGTGGAGCAATATAAATACACATTCCAATATCAGTAGCACACTATCAACTGAAAAAAACTATCAAAAGGCACATAGGAATTTTTGAAAAAGCATTTCTGCTATTAGGATACATGAAAAATTTTGAAGGTTCTTAGTTCACATTTTTGATCAAAACTGCTTAAGCCCACCTCCCAATCTTCAAGGGGACCTCAAATGCAGGTGGGTTCCTACACTAAAGTTTCCTCTCTTTATGGCCTGTTCAGACCTCCATACTTCAGGGAGTGAAGGCACCAGCTACTAGGTACACAACATTGATTTAAAAACCTGTGAAGGTGGGTGGAGTGCGAAAAACCAACGAGGAGGCTAGTCCAAATGGGGTCCTGGGTTCTTTCCCCATTAGGATGAGGGGAATGTTGCTAAACAATAGGGAATATGCTGTCACAGGTACAGTATCTTTTTTGAGTACACCCCTCAATTTTTGGAAATTTTGTATTATATTTTTTCATGGGACAATACTGAAGATATGACATTTTGATACAATGTAAGGGTGGGTTCACACACAACGTTTTTACCATACAGTATATGGGAATACTTTTTTTTCTTAATGTATTTGCTGAAAAATAGTATCAAAACTTATACATTTTTGGGTGTACATCTATGTTCTTTTAAGCATATCTGTCTAACATATAGGGGTATGTTTGCATCCTTTTTTTAAAAAAATTTATATGTTTTTAGTCAAAAGTTTGTTCCAGCCAATAAAGTTTTGTGATTTGAATAGAGTAATGTATATGTTAAACTCATGCAAACATATACCATTACTTTTGCATATGTTGCTCATTGACTTCGATACAAAAAAGGATGTTAGCACATTTTTTTTTTTTTGCGGAACACAAAAACGTAGTAGACTATGCTTATCTGAACCTAAAAAAACAGTGTATGGACATGAAACAAGTCGGATGTATTCAAAGGGATGCTCTTTAATTTTACGTTATACCATTATAGTCTATGGATATGTCAACATTACAATACTGTTTTGGGTTATCAAAACATATACTTTTTGCATGAGCAATAAACGTTGTGTGAACCCACCCTAAAGTAGTCTGTGTACAACTTGTATAACAGTGTAAATCTGATGTGCTGTTTTCCCTCCTTGGTATCATGTGACTAGTTAGTGTTAAAACTTTCTCAGGTGTCAATTGGAAGTGGTTGTTTTAAATTTGATGTTATCGCTCTCACACTCTCTCATACTGGTGACTGGAAGTTCAACATGGATCCTCATGGTAGAGAACTGACTGAGAATATGAAAAAACGAATTGTTGCTCTACATTAAGATGACCTAGGCTATAATAAGATTACCAACATCCTGAAACTGAGCTGCAGCATGGTAGCCAAGACCATATAGCAGTTTAACAAACTTGACTTAACTGAGAACAGGCCTCACCATGGTCAGCCAAAGCAGTTGAATGCACATGCTCTGCATCATATCCAGAGATTGTCAAGTGTTAAGTGTTAAGGGTGTGGTGTCAAGTGTGAGTGAGGCGTTCATTGACACTCTGGGCACAATTTGTCCATTTTCACTTCGGCGTATACTCACTTTTGTTGCCAGCAGTTTAACCATTCATGGCTGTGTGTTGAGTTATTTTAAGGGCACACCACATTTACACTGCTATACAAGTTGGACACTAACTACTTTACATTATATCAAAGTGGAATGTCCTCAGTGTTGTCCCATGAAAAGATATAATATTTACTAAAATGTGAAGGGTGTATTCACTTTTGTAAGATACTGTATATCCAGCTTACTCACCGTCAGGCACACTTCTGACTGCCAACCACACTCCAGATTCCCTAAACCTCCTGACTTTAATAGGCCAGGCAAAACATGGTCTGGTAAATTGGAGCAGTCATCCTACCCAGCTTTTAGACTGCTTCAGTAAAAAAACGGCCTTGATTGACTGCTTGCCAGCAGCCATACTACCTACACAAAAATTTCAGTAAACTAACATTACTGGCGAAACACCTCAGTGACACGTATCGGCCATCCAAAACGGCACCTTCAGCTCAAGGCCGGGGGTTTGGGCACCTTCAGTTACCAGACTGCATATACTCAATAGGACATCTGTGTCTCCTTGCGGCTTGCCTGGCCTATATTTCACCAAGAATTAAAATTCGTGCAGATCAAGGAACCAGTAGGTAAGCCAAGCATTGTTCCTTTTCTTTTCCTGCATCCACATAAGTGGGACATGGTTGGACACTAGCCTGAATCTTCTTCATAACAGGTAGTAACTGAGGGAGTCTAGTGCCCACTTTATGGCCAGACACTCTTTTTCAATGATGGCATAATTCTCCCCTGCAGGTATAGGTATATCACTAGGTGCACCTTGCCGTTCACTGCCTGAGACATGACTGCACCCAGACCCATATCAGAGGCATCTGTCTGGACCACAAACTCATGGGAGAAGTCCAGGACTACCAACACTTTTTGTCTACACAGGGCCTGTTTGAGCTCCTGAAAAGCCCTCTCTGCTTTAGGAGACTACTTAACCATAGTCAGTCAATGGAACGCCTATTTCTGCAAACATGGGGAGGAACCACCTATAATAGCCCACAATACAAGAAAATGCCCTGAACTGCTTCTTGGTGAGTGGGTAGGGCCACTTCTGAATAGCTTCTACTTTATTCACTTGGGGTATAATCTCTCCTCTCCCCACTATGTAGCCCTTGTATCTGGTTTCCTCCCTCCCCAGGGTACACTTATTTGGGTTAATCGTAAACCTGGCATTCTTTAAGGTGTTAATGTCATCTAATTATGTGGCTGTATACCTCTTATGTGGACTATGAACTTGGTCCAGGTCCATCTGGAAGGTAGTGGGAGCCTCCTGCAACTCAATTATGACAGTAGAAATGACCCTTCAGGTATAGAGAAAGCTCTTTTGACAGCGGGATCTGCCAATATCCCTTAGTGAGGTCTAGGGTGGTAATATACCTTGCTGTTCCGAATCCCTCTATCAGTTTGTCTACCCAGGGTATAGGGTAGGCATCAACTGTGGATACTTCATTGAATCTGTGATAGTCTTTGCAGAATCTCTATTCCCCATTTAATTTTTCACTGACACAGTGGGGTCGGACCAACTACTTTAGGAACTCTGGATCCCCCCAGTTCTATTATTCTCTGTACCTCTTTAGAAAATACCTCTCGGTGGTCATCAGGGATCCTATATGGCTTCAGGTTTACTCTGACATGGGGATCTGTAAAGATCTCATACTCTATTACATTGGTACAGCCAGTGATTTCTGTGAACTGGTCTTGATTCCTCTGTAGCAGTTGCCTACACTGTTGTTTTTGGGAAAGAGACAGAGTCTCAGAGACTAACGGTTTCTATGTTGGCCTCTGATTGAGTCACCAGGCATGAAGCCTCAGGAGGGTCCCTCTCCTTCCAGGTTTTTATTAGATTGATGTGGTAAATCTGGAAGGGCTTCCTATAATTGACCCCCCTACATTTTCCACTATCTTGTAGGCACCTGCAACTTAGTTAGGAACTGGCTCTCGACGGTGGGCACTAACACTAGTACCCGATGTCCTGGATTAAAGTGTCTTAGCTGGATTGCTCTATTATAGATCCTGGCCTGGGCCTCTTGTGCCTGGAGCAGGTACTCTTTTACTATTGGCATCACTCTAGACATTCTCTCCTGCACTTGGGCCACATGGATGCCTACCATTCAAACTCTTGAAGGATGAAAACCCTGTGGAGGATTGGGGCACTTCTTTAATTGAAGACAGCAAATAAGGTAAGAGACCGTCTCAATCCCGCCCATCCTTCTCTACCCCTTTCCTCAGCATGACCTTCAGGGTCTTATTAAAATGCACAACGAGGCCGTCAGGCTGTGGATCGTAGATCAATGTATGCAACTGCATGACCTTCAACACCTTGCATAGCTCACTCTACACCTTTGACATGAACCGGGCTCCCTGGTCTGTCAGGATTTCCTTGGGGGAGAAGACGTTGAACAGCTCCTTTGCAATATTTCGGGATGAGGAGTTTCTCAGGGGGAGAGCTTCAGGGTAATGGGTGGCATAATCAACAATGACCAAGATATACTGATGTTCCCTCAATGACTTCACCAATTGCCCTACAGGACCTGTTGCTGTCCTGTCAAAGGGGACATATCCCTGGGCATCCCTTTGGTCACTAGGTCTGAACTGCCCCTGGCCTTGGCGCAACCTTCTCGTGGGGTTTTGAACACTGGTTTCTGAATGTCTCAGTCTCTCTGGGACTCCCAGTGTGGGTATTTCAAATTCCCTGGACCCACCCAGAGATTTCTAAATATCATAGAACCTCTCCACCAGTCCTACCAGGCCATCTGCTGTCTGGGGGTCGACCTATACATCCCAGCACTGTATGGAGCATGGAAGACAGTGCATGAATTGGTCCATGATTCCCGTTCCACCATTTGCACTGGGGAACACACCTCTGGCTCCAAACATTTCTGGACCAGATGTAACAAGTAAAAAAGCTGTGACCTCGCCGAGTTGTGTACCCTCTGAGCCTGGACCACCAAAGTTACAGGATCTCAGCTTTATTATAGAGTAATATAATAGGGAACAAGAACCTCGACCCATTGCTCCAGCAGCAGCTTTTCCCAGTTAGCAACATGTTCAAACACCGTGAGAAAGGTCTCGATGTTGTCCTCTGTAGTCATCTTTTGAAGAGCCTCCCTACAATCCTTCTAACCTAATAACCGTCATCACGGGTTGGCGGAGCTGACGTTTCCCGGGCTCATACGACATCTGTCAATATGGACATCTGCTGGATTAGCAACTGATTGGTTGCTTGCTAAGCCTGCATGACTTCAGTATGGGTTTTCTGCTGCTGCACTGTGGTCTGTTGCTACTGCAGACCTGCCTGCACCAGGTGCTTACTGAGCTCCCTAATGGTAGCAGCTATGGCTCGGCTCTGTATTGCAACCTCAACCCAAGACGTAGATGATGGGTGGATGCCCGTGTCCTCCTTTGGAAAACTGCATCGAACAGAGGGCACTCCAAATAACTTACTGTTCCTCTTGTTGACTCAGCTGCAGTGCTGTCTCCTTGCGTCTCTCCTGCTGCCGCTGCTCCTCCTCTTTCTACTTCTCTCCTCTCATAGCTGCATAAGCGTCCCGAACATAGGCCCTGTGGCAAGCTCAGGCAGACATAATCTGTTCAAATTCCTCTTCCTATCGCCCCAATCCTCCTCCAGGAGCATCGAAGGGGAAGATGTGTATGGCACAAAGGCACCCACAGTGATCGCCAGGTTACAGGTTATGGTCACCAGGGCTGTCACGGTGATAGCAGGCTCCACCATAGGAGCGGCTTCCACTTCTAATGGAACCTCTTCCTCCTCTTCCTATGACTCTGCTGGCTCTGGTCTCTCGGGCAGAAGTTGCTCTATCCCAGCGGCCTAGTATCCTTTCAGACTCGGCATCCTCCTGAGCTGATCCACTCCCCTTAATATAAATTATGCAGTCTCTCAGGCTCACTCACCAGTTCCACAGCCCGACAGTTCATGAATATCACATTTATGGTACCCTCCTCCAGAATATACCCCACTTCCAAGCGCTGGTCAAACTCCAGCACCTCCCAGGTGGTGCAGTTTTGCATGGTCAAGGCTCATTCTAGCCCTTGACAGTCTATGAACCGGTACGCTTGGTCTTTTGTCTTGGTCTCTGCTCCACAATATTGACAGATGTCAAATGTAAAGATACGATTCAGGTTGTTTGTGTATGCTGGTATATGCAGGCTTGCAGCTCACTGGAGTACACAGCACAGGCGGCATGAGAGTGTCATCACAATGCCTGTAACAGCAGGAGTAGTGAATCCACTGGACCATGGCAAGCGGTGGCACAGGCCACGCCAGAGAGTGGAGTCTAAGCAGGTCCCGTTATTCACTTAGTGGGATGGACTTGCTGCGGCGGGATTCCACCGGGTTGCTACCTCTGATGTGACTTTCTTGTTGAGGTAGCCGAGGTAGCGAGGCAGGCAGGTCAGGGCAGACGGCGAAGATTCGTGGTCGAGAAATGTAGCGAAGGGTCCATACACAGCAAGACAGGAACACACTTCAAGAATCACTTTCTCTAAAGGCACGTGACACTAAAGATTCGGCGGGGACGTGCTGGAGGTGTCACCATTATATAGGGTCAGCGACCGGCAATCAACCAATTATCGGCACGCTGGTCCTTTAAATCTGAGAGAAACGGTTTGCGCACGCCCTAGAGAGCGGGGGTGCATGCACCGGATAGCAGAGGGACGTGAGGAAGCAGGAGTGCAGCAGGGTAAATATGTGTTAACAGGGGAACGAGGGTGCCTGTGGCCCGACATGCGGACCACGGCACCACTCGTCCCTGAAGCAGAGGGGACAGCGAGGACACGAGTGCGCCCGCAGCCCAACTTGTGGCTGCGGGGCCACTCATACCATGCGTGGCCTGATGACATCACGCCGCCTGTGCAGGAAGAAGACAGAGAACAGTGGGAGCTTCAGGGAGCGGGGGAAAGGTGAATACTGTTACTTTTTTATTTTTATTTAGCTCTCTCTACCTGTTGTGGGGCATAAAACCTGCCTATATACCTACTGGGAGACCTATGTCCCTGCTGGAGGACATATAGTCTGCCTATATACCTACTGGGGGACTTATATACCTGCTGGGGGACATATAACCTGCCTATATATTTACTTGAGGACCTATAATCTGCCTATATGAGGAACCTATATCTTACCTAAATACCTATTGGGAGAGCTATAACCTACCTATATACCTGCTGAGGGACCTATAACCTACCTATATACCAACTGGGGGACATATAACCTACCTATATACCTGCTGAGGAACCTATAACCTACCTATTTATCAAAACTGGGGGACATATAACCTACCTATATACCTGCTGGGGGACATATAACCTACCTATATACCCACTGGGGACCTATAACCTACCTATATACCTGCTGGGGGACCTATAACTGAACAAGATACCTACTAGGGGACCTATAACCTGTCTATATACCCGGTGGGGGACCTATAACCTGCCTATATACCCTCAGGGGGACCTATAACCTGCCTATATACCTACTGGTGAACCTAAAATCTATATACCTACCCACTGGGAGACAGGTAACTTACTGGGGGACCCTATTACCCCTATACCTATACTAGGGACTTATAACTTAATGGGGCAACCTATTACCTATACTGGGGGACATATAACATCACACCTGTATAGTAAAATGCACAGTTTGATTTGGCCTCAATGGTAAACACCATAAAGTAAACTTGCTATTTTTCTTTATGCTGTCTCAAGAAAAATAGAATATAAAGCAATTAAAAAGTCTTATGTAACCTAAAATAGAACCAAAGCAAACTACAGCTCATTCCCTATTTTTCAGAAAAATGAAAAAGATTTTTATGGCTTTTGGAAGGCGGAATGAAAAACAAAATGGTTGATGGGTTGGTCCGGTCCTGTGTAAATAAAGCTTGACAAATATTCTTCTACTTAGTACAATACCATGCATAATAAAAAAGATGGATAAATTGGCAGATTCTGTTACACTTTCCCTATCCTAGGACAGTTGTTCAGGGTCCAGAGAACAGATAAGCTGATAATATGATGCAGACTTTAGCAGCAGAGTTGAGACAGCTACACAGGTCAGAAGGGGGATATAGAACAGACAGGGCTGTTTTTGCTCTTGTAGACTGTCACACTTTTAGGGGGAGTTGAAACAGTATCTGTGGTGAGATCGTGTTTATTTCCTCATTAAAATGCAGAGCTTGCAGTGCAGCATATTAATGGAGAAGCGACTCGAACTTCCCGAGGTGGATTTCTGCCTCGGACACTTTATTACTATCGGCAGGTCACCTGTGCCAAAGAGTTGTCAGGTCACTTCTTTTTCAATGTGGCTATTATGTACCGCTAATACTCGTGTAAAATCAGCGCTGTTTGAACAATCAAATAATATTATATATAGATAATAGAAATTAAATTATTATCTCCTGGGGACGCTCCCTGGAGACTGTTGCCCTAGGAAGTGGACATCCAGGGAGACATGTATGATCGGGTTTTTCACCCTTTTCTGGCATAACATGCGCCAAAGTTAGCAGGTTACGATGTCTGATGCGCCAAACGAATGTGTTATGCGCATTGTTCGTAAGACTCGACACTTTTTAATGTGCACTTTTTAACATTAGAGGGCGTTTTGGGGGGGGTGGCACCACACTCGTGATATTAGACACATATATGAATGCGGGTCGACAAGACTAGGCGCATTACTGCTCGGACAGGCAGACCTATCTCAATGTGGTCTGTCTGAGCCTGAGGAGTCAAAGTGGAGCTAGATTTGCTGTTAGGGAAATAAATGTCCAATATTTCTCAACCTACACCAGTACAATAATAAAAAGTAATGTCTGATAATTATCAAACTATATGAAATTAAATTTCTTAAAAAATGTTATCATATAAAATTAATATAAAAATATAATATCCCAAAAATATATAAATATCTCCTATAAAATGTATTTAAAAGTAATAGAATCTAAAACTAAATTTACATTAAATAACCAACTGATGATGATGATGTTCAGATTTTTTAATTTTTACTACATTAAATTTGAAATGTAGTTTTGCTGCTCTGACCCTTTATTCTACATACAGCAAGAGCCAGCACACCACAGGACTTGCTGGGACCTGTGGTCCACCAAGCAAGATCAGTACCATAGTTTCTATTCACTGACATGTTACTCTAATGACTTATCTCTTATTTCCAGCCTATATATATCCTTTATACATGTTAGGTGCATTACTTATGCGCCTAAGTTCCATAATGCGCCTAATACATAGGCGAGGTGCAATGAACTTTAGACATCATTTATGAGCATACAAAAATCATTTTCACATATTCAGGCACATTATACACTGAAAAAGAGATGAGAAAATGAACTCCAATGCACCTAGTTCCATACATTTCTCCCCAAGTGCCTAGTGATAAATATAGTCCTGGCTATCTGACCAAGAAAGACTACAACACCTTAAGGAGATTCTAACCGATTGTGGTTTATGGATTCGGTTCTTACATAAGAACTGTAAAACTTTACTTACTATGTGCTGTCCACAACTTACAAGTTTCCCCCTAAAACTTCACTTCACTTACTACCAATAGATCTTTTTTAATATTGTTCTAGACTTGTATTTACTAACATAAAACTTCACTTGCTAGACCTAAAAATCTACTTACTAGATAAAGATTTAACAGATGAGATAGACAATTTTCTAATTCTAATAGCTATAAACTAAGTTAAGTCCAATAAGAAATAACAGATGAAAAAATTACGGTATATTGAAAAAAGGTTTATTTTGGAGTCATTAGAAAATTCTCAAGAGTCTGCCTGTTTGATAATAAATCTGAGGTAATCAGATTGTTTTTGAAATCTACATTAAGGTGACTTGGGAATAGCTGAAATCTTTATATTTTGCTGTAAGTAAAGATTGCTTCTTTTGTGAAGATTGAAAACCTAGGATATCTCTTCAACACTCTATGGTATTATCATAGTCTGGTATGTATAATATATGTAGTATGTTACATATACTTTGTATATCTTAAGCTTTTAGACAGTTTGGATCAAAACAATCTATATCTGATTAATGGCATTTGCTTTCTTAAGTTGGGCAAAATAGTGAGTTTTAGACCTAGACAGGTTCATACATGTGGCCCTAAATTTCTAAGCCCCCTAATTTCGTAAAAATAAATAAATAAATAAATAAAAAGACATTGAAATGATGCCAACCTACAGTAAACATATGGTAGTTATAACTTATTTTAAGTGAAATAACCAACTGTCTTCCACAAAGACATTTTTGAAGTTTGAAAATGGCAAAATTTCCACTTTTTTCATGATATTTTGATATTTTTCATAATTAAACAAGGATTGTTTAGACCAAAATTTCTTTCTAATTTAAAGCACAATGTGTCATGAGAAAACCATCACTGAATCACTTGGATAGCTAAAAGTGTCAAGAAGTTATTGTCACATAAAGTGACACGTCAGATTTCAATAATGGGGCTCTGTCAAGAAGGCCAAAACTGGCTGTGGCGGTAAGGGGTTAATAAGGACAATACAAAATACAATACAGAACATCAGAATAAGTTGGAGCTTAAATCCATAATTAGATCACAGATAAGCAGTGTCGAAGTTTTATTGTCTGTAAAATGATGTTAGGTCAGAGAACTGACGCTCCCACTTATCTTTAGATCAGATGTTTAGATGTTTTATTGTACAGTCAATAAAGGTTATGTCACTACATAAAGCATTTTCATTTAAATTTTAATCATTCTTTGAGTAGGGATATATATTTCATCCACATTTCATATTCATTCTGAACTTATACATGACCTGTAGTCCCGTTCACTTGGATTTCCTCCTTTACATCAGCGTTTCTTCTCGCCACGCTGCAAGAGATCGCGTCTAGCCACCTTCATTGGACGCAGTCTGTCCTAATCAGATTCTGGCAGTACGTCTTACTTGCATCTCGGTGTATCATGCAATGTCCGAACGCTACGTTTCGGGGGAAGGACATACACCCTTTGTCAAGCATCATGTTCGAACGTAGCGTTCGGACATTGCATGATACACCGAGATGCAAGTAAGACGTACTGCCAGAATCTGATTAGGACAGACTGCGTCCAATGAAGCTGGCCAGACGCTATCTCTTGCAGAGTGGAGAGAAGAAACGCTGATGTAAAGGAGGAAATCCATGTGAACTGGACTACAGGTCATGTATATTCAGAATGAATATGAAATGTGGATGAAATATATATCCCTACTCAAAGAATGATTAAAATTTAAATGAAAATGCTTTATGTAGTGACATAACCTTTATTGACTGTACAATTGACGAGTCACTACTGGACACTGTAGTCCGTAAATGTGTGAAACTAACTGTTTAAGTTCTAGATGTTTTATTGTGCCATAAATCCATGGGACAGATCCTGTGTTTCGTGTGTCAAAGATTGTCATACATTTGTTTCCCAGACCCTCCTGTCTATTTGGGATTTGACATCGCCTTTTAATACCTTACAACCACTCACACAGGTTCTTCATTATGTCCTAGGTTCTAACCAAGACCGCAGAATTATTTTGCTACAGGTAAATGCGTATTTATGTCTTTGATTGTGTGGAGATGTTTCCCGGGGTCTCAATGGTGGAGAAATAGAAACAAAACTAAACTGATGTACTATGTAATATATATATGTTGGTTGGAGCAGAAGCAACAGGGATTAGTGCTGTCTGCATACCACCTTCTTAAATAAGGAAATATGTCTTGTTTTTTATTTCTGCATTCGATACCATATTTTTAATTTCGCCCATGGTCATAATTTGTCTACAACCTGCCCAGATTAGTAGAACTGAGATAGTGTTGTCAGTTTCAATTGCTTCCTGTGATTACCTTTTTTATGCTCCACTTTCAATTGGTCTCCTTCCATTAATAGTCACAGACTAATTCATTTTAAAATAAACTATAGTAAATGTTAGAAAATAACTTAAAAACAGCACTGTGAAATAAAGTAAATGCTTGCCTCTGAAACTAACACTTCTTTTTTACACCTATATCACTACATTTTAAACTCTTGAGAAGTCTCCAGAGCTAGAATGTGGTCATAAAGAGAATAAGACCTGTTTACACTACAGCATTTCATGTCGATTTTGGCAGAGTCCACGTGCATATCTATGAGGATTCCACCTCCAATACACATCTCATTATTTGTAATGAAACTCCATGGCATAGTTTTAGCCGACATGAACAAAAACAACTTGTCACTCACTGAGGTGTTTTTCCACACAAAATCTTTATTGTGTAAATAGGATACCCATTGGCTGTATTGAATAGACCTGATACATGTTTAAAACTGCAGTGAAAATCCATGGATATTGTGTGCTGAATTATTCACTTACTCTTATGAATTTCATCTGCTATTGGATAATTTCATTTATATTTTGACTTAACTAATAAATAGCATAATCTTTGCATCAAACAGGCTATGTTAAAAATATTTTCACTTTCAATACAGCAGACAGAATCAGCACTGTAGTTCACATTGTAAAAAATGTACTGATTTATAAACATAACAGCATTTCTTGGTTGAAAAATTATTGGTTAAATGAAAATCTTATTATTTTTTAAAAAGTTCCAAGTTTAAAGGGGGTTATCCATACATAAATTCATCTAACCCAGTCCGTTTTCCCTTTTCTTTTTTGAATTCGGGTTTTTTTAGGGGCTGCTGATGACTGTTTGGACACCGGTCTGAGCTATATGACCACGTTGCATCCTTTTAATAAGATCTAACGGGGTCGTAGCTATAGAAATCCGGGGAGCTTTTTCACCTATACAAGAAGGATATTTCGGAAAGTAAACAAGTTAATGGACTTTTAATGAAAAGTGACTTTTTTTTCAAGATCTAAATAAAAAAAGCAATCCTTGAAGTAGAAACCCCTTTTAAAACCCTTTTCCCGAAACCCAGTTTTGACCTCTATACAGAGCCCTTTTTTTCAAATCTGACATGTTTACATAATAGTGATTGAAAAAGAATATGTCCAAAATTTAAACCCAAAAGGTGGGGGAAAGAGTGGATGAAAAAAGGGGGGAATAGGGATTTTTTTTAAGCTTAGTTTTCCCACTGAAAGATTTAAAAAAACCCATGGCAAGAACCAATCTTTTCTAAATGATATTTATTTCTGCTACAAAATTGCCATCAACTGATCTAAATTTTACATGACTACTAACTTAAATTTTTATTTTTATTTATTTTATCAATCTTAAAACCCCAACTGTTTTTGCTGTGACCGCTCCTCACGAAAATATTCCACGATTCAAATTTCATGGCAAAGAAGGCGTTTATCGGGAAATTTGAATTTTTTTTTTCTCTGACAGGGGCATGTCCTTTGTCTTTTGAGGGATTTTACAAAAATATTTTTTTTCCCCCATATTTTTTGTAGGGGGCCACTTATATACTTATAAAATTAATCTTTTTTTCCCTGCAGCGTTTTTTTTTTCAAGATAAATAAGTTTAATTCTATTAAACCCTCCTCATAACTAAGGGTCCCTTCCCTTAGTAGTTTGGTTCTCGTCTTTGCCCTTCTCCCCTCCCCTAATCCTTTCTATAAACGAAGCCCCGAATTGAAAGCATTTTCAAGTGAGGCGTACCCCAAAAACTTTTTTACATCATAATATTTCATCCCGTCCCGCAAGTCCAAGCCCTCTTTTAATACTTCAAATATCCTGAGGCCTTAAGGCAGCTGATTTACATTGATGCTGTTCTGTAATCTGGATGACAAGTACACCCCCATCCCACACAACAATGATTCTCCCCCGTTTTTTATCCCTTAAACGATGTGCTTGCAATTATTTGTATCTAGTTTCAGAACTTTTAATTTATCCACATTGAACATCATTTGCCAAGTGGATGCCCAAACATTCAGTGTGAAATATTGGGATAACATTTGTCACGAGGGCTTATAGTAGCCTGAGATTGAATCAGTAGTCTCGGATGTTGTACTTTATAAGAAGGCTACAAAAAATAATGCCTTCTTCCCCCATGAACCCCCCCTGCCCTGAAGGGGGAAAGCATGGATTGCTGGGACATATACCTTAATATTTGTTATTCCCGTATGTTTATATCTACATAGCGGGATATTTCTGGGAAAAAAAGGGGGATTGCAGAGTCCCAAGGTCTCAGTGTTGTGTGGTCCATCCTTTTTTAGGGCTAACCCTTCGTTTTTTTTTTAGGTCATAGGAGGGGAAATGTTTGATCAGATCAATTAATGGGGTTATTATCTTTCTTCCCCAAACACCCAGACCAGGTGATGAACACCATTTTGAAATCAGGAACTTTGGACACAGGAGAATTTTTGGTACAAGTAATCGTGAGTATTTTTTTTTAAAATACACATGCACAGTGTCTGTTGCCTCTTGGCGTTCTTTTTCCTTCCCATTTGTTACATGAAATAGGCTAAAAAAAAAAAGCAAGGGTATTTAAACCTCTCAAAATTTGGGTATGGATGTCCAAAATTTTGATGTAAAATTTAGAGATGAGCGAATTTCTCAAAAATTCAATTCAGCCGATTCGCCGAATTCTCCCCCAAAATTTGTTTTGTTCCGAATTTATTTGCGGGGTATCTTTTTAAAAAAACAGCTATTTCCTGGCTGCAGAGAGCCTGTATGGTGTTGTAAAACATTGTGCCATGCAGAAATATGAGGGAGCGTGGTTTGGTATTGAAACAATGCTGTGATTTAGTATGACAGGCAGATGACAGGCGCTGCTCTTATCGCTTCACACTTCCCTTATCTGGGCAGTTACGGGGTCAAAACTGACCGAATAACTGACGTGGGAACGCAACCTGAAAGGGTAATGTCGAGTAGAGGGCCAAGATCCCACTATAGCGTCAAAGAGCGCACTCCTTTACACCGTCATCAGATGATTCCACAGATTATGACATAACCTGTTCTGTTAAACGCTGATACATGTAGAGCCCTCCCCCCCGAAAGAGTGGAGAGGGTGTCGGCAGTAATTTTGTCACATAACTTATTTGGCAAAAAAAAAATCTTTGAAATACAGCTTTTGTTTTTTGTCATATACACTCATGTACACTCCATTATAGGCAGGTTATTTTGAGATATTGTTCTCTGCGCTAAATAGTTACTTTTTTCATTTATAAGGTGAAACACCTTTGAAATACAGCTTGTGTATTTGTCATAAACACATATCTACATTGAACAGAGTTTGTTTTATTGTAAATTTTTGATCAAACAGTATGTCAGACAGAGAGGTGTCGGGCCCTTCTCATGGAAGGGGCAGTGGTACAAATGTTCCTGCAGCAGGCACAGGTCACAGCACAGTAAGGGGACATCGCAGCCAGGGTCACTCAGTGAGGCCACAGCTACCAGTTTCATCTAGCAGCTGTGTGTAGACCACTAAGTTTTTGAATGGCTGACTGGGTCATCCACTTCCTCCAAGAGGACATCTGACAACCCCTGCCAAGAGTCGGTGGGTTCATCAGACACAACCCTTAGTTAGCATGGCATGGGAGCAAATCAGGGACCCTCACCTGTTCTCAACCTGCCTCTGTCCCGTTCGGTTCCCTCAGCAAGAGAACTACTATGTGCTGTGGGCTCTGTGCCTCTATACAGCGAGGACGAACTATTTGAGGACAGTCAGCAGCTGCTGGGCAGCAAAGAGGTGGGGCAGACATCTGCTGCTTCTTGCAGTAGGCGGGTAAGTAGTGATTAGGACAGTGGCATGGGACGTCAGGCTCTGTACACCAAGACCATTGAGGAGGACAGCAGTGACGGGCAAACACTAATCGATGACGATGTAGCCGTTCGCACTTGGGAGCCAGGTGAAGCAAGGGCTTAATCGTCATTGACAGGAGAAAGGGGCAGCAGCTTGTGCGACAGGCAGCGGCGCAGCCAGCAAGTCGGTAGTGTGGCCGGGAGTCAGCAGGGTGGCAGCAGTGCGAGGTCAGGAGTACCAGCCCTGCACAAATATGTAGAGGAGAAGGTGGCCAGTCCTTGAGCCTGTCGGTGTCTTCCAAAGTGCACAGCAGTTAGGACGTGTGGAGCTGTAACTACGGTCAGGGACAGTACATGTCCTTCACGGCCCACTGGGTGAATGTGCTTCCTGCCCAGCCACACCAACAACTTGGACAGGAGACACCGCTTTCTCCTCCAAGTTGTCAAGCTGCTGATCCTGCGCCAATGTCTGCCTCCCTCTCCTCCACCACCTCAGCCTCCACTGCAGCGACAAGTCTTAGTACTCCTCCAGCATACCACATGTGTAGGGCACGGCGGTGTCACGCAGTTCTACACCTGGTTTGCCTGGGCGAACGAAGTCACAAAGGGGAGGACGAAATCGATTCTGGCTTTCTCCGTGACAACTGAAAATCGGAACCATGGTGACAGACAATGGAAAGAACATGGTGTCCGCGCTGTGCCAAGGAGGGCTGAGCCATGTGCCCTGCATGGCGCACGTGTTTAATCTGGTTGTCAAACAGTTCCTCAAGTCTTCCACCCATCTGCAAGACATTCTAAAAATGGCCAGGAAACTTTGCATGCACTTCAGCCATTCCTACACCACCAAGCATACCCTCCTTTAGCTGCAGTGGCAGAACGGCCTCCCCCAAAATAAACTGATATGCGACGTTTCCACTCGTTGGAATTCCAGCCTCCATATGTTGGACCGACTCTATGAACAGCGAAAGGCCATTAATGATTTCTTGATGATCCAAGCGGACAGTGTAATTTTGATGTCAGCCAGTGGCAGCTCATGCGTGACACCTACCATTTGCTCAGGCCCTTTGAGGCCACATTATTTGTCAGGACTACAGGCCGAACAACGTCATTCCACTGCTTCATGTCTTGGAACAGATGCTGCAAAATCTGTCTGGTCAGGAGACTGGAGATGTGGCGACTACATCTCGCGGCCAAAGGAGTCCGGTGGTGGCTGAACTGGAGGACAAAAGGACATTGGAGCACAAGCAATGTTTTGAAAAAAATTTTTAGGGGTTTTTTCCCCCAGGTAAAAGGAGAGGAGGACAGGGGGGGAAGGGGGAAAGGAGGGAAGACAGGGCAATGACCTAGAAAAACCCCGGGTGGCAGTAACAGTGGAGAGGGAGGCAGAGGTAATTCAAAAGCTCCCCACCCTCGGGGAACCCTTGCTGCGGGGCCCAAAAAGGGGGCCCTTTTTTCCCCTTTCCGAGAGGGATAAAAACTCAGGTTTTAATTTTATTATTTTTTTTGAGCCCCCTTTTTGGTTCCAAGCACTTTTCCTTCGAGGAGGTTATATTATTTAACATAGGTCAAAAAAAGTAAAAGGCACAAAAATTAAAAAAGGGGGTTTCCGGGAGGGAGGGGGGGGCCCCCCCCATGGTGCTTACAGTCTAGGGGGAAGGGCCCAAAAAGAGACAGGAGGGGGGGGGGGCAACATTTTTTGGGGGGTTTTGTAGGCAAATGGGGTAATTTTTTGGCTATAGGCAATCCAAAAAAAGTGGAGGAGATCAAATGTGTTGGGGGAGTGATTTCCAGAGTGGGGGGGAAAAGCACGGGAAGTCTTGGAAGGGTTTAGGGTAAAGAGCTGTTTAAGAGAGGGGGCATAAAAGAAGGCCCTGTGGGGAAAGGGGGAAATTTGCAGGGGGGGGAAATTTAAGGCAAGTTGTAGGGAGGAGAAAGGTTAGGGGAAAATTTTTGTAGGTAAAGGGTTTACTTTTTGAACTGGATTCCTGGGCAATGGTACCATTTGAAGGGTGGCAGAGGGGAAGGAAAGGGGAAGTAACGAGGAAAGGTGAATAAAAATGGGCAGCAGATTTAAAAGGAGGGATTGGGGGGGGTGAGGGGGCAGATGGGAGGCCACAGAAAAATTTTTTTGAAATAGTAAAAGAAATGAGATGAAAAGGGGCCCAAGGGAACAAAAAATTTTTTTTGTTTTTAAAAGGGAAAAGGGAAAAGGGAGCGGTTTCGGGAGTTAAATTTTTCGGGATGGGGCAGCGGGCAGAGGTAAGGGTTTGGATGTGCGGTTTGAAGCACAGATTGGAAAAAAAGGGTTATCCCGGGCAGCAAATTGGGGACCGTGAGAGAGGCACCCATTGACAATGATAGAGGATCGGTGGAGGGTTTGATTGGGATTGGGGGAATATGTTTAAATTTCCTTTTTCTCCTCGTTTCGTTTTGGGGAGGGGGGAGGAAAAAAGGGGGATATGGAAAAGCCCGGCAACAGAGAGAAAACTTCGTGTCAGGGGTGTAGATTTGGGGGTTTTTTTTCCCCCTTTACAGGGGGCACTTAAACCATGAAATTTTGCTATTGGGCTTCCCCAAAGGACCAAGAGTTGATAGAATGGGGAGAAAGGGGGCCCGGGGAAGACCCCGGGGGTACCCCCAATGGGGGAGCGGGTTTTTTTTTTACCGCCCGTTTAACTTTCCCCAAAAAGGCCATTTGGTTTAAACCAGGGGATCCAGAGGAGGAAATTTGGGAGAAGGTCATGGGTCAGAAAAACCCCCCCAAAATTTAGAACTTTTTGGTATGAACCCCCCATTTCGCCGTTTTTGGGAAAAGAAGAATGATGATTTAAAACCCCTAAGAACCCCACCCCAACCCATAAAACCTGGGGGGTGGAAACAATCCCTTTGGGGGGGTTTTTGGGAAAAAAGGGGACAGGTGACGGCCCCGTATTAAGATGGGGGGGGCCCTTTATCGCAAAATTTTGCCAACAACTTCCCTCAAAAGAGCTTTTGAAACGGGCCGGGGCGGGGCTTCAACTTTACAATGACCGAAATACCAGCCAGGGATCTAAGGCGTCCCTTTATAATAAGATTTCAAGGCCTGAAGTGGCCGGGCCACCCTCAAACCTGATCCCAATTAAAAATTTTTTGGAAAGGGAAAAAAAAAACTAAAAGTAGCCAAGGGGAAAAGCCCCAAAACCTAAAAAGATCGGGGAAAAAAATTGTATGGAGGATTGGGGCCAAAATCTCTTTTTCAGTGGGGTGAAACCCTTGGCCCAAGAAACTACAGAAACATCAGACCTCAGTAATTGCAAACAAAGTTTCTGAAATCAAATATTAATTTTTTTTTCTATTGTACAAAAAATTATTTTTTCCCAATAAAATGAAAATTTAAATTTAAATTAAAAAAAATCTTTAAAGGGTGATTTTTTTGGATTTTTTTAGATTCGGGACTCTCACAGTTAAAGGTTCCCCTATGAAAAAAATTTACAGACCCCCTTTCATTCTTTGAGGTGGGAACACTTGAAAAAATACTTTTTCCCCCAAAAATTGTGGATGTTTTGATTTGGTCGGGAATTTGGGAAATCGGGATGTTTTTTCCATATTTTTTTTTTTTGCATGATCTTTTTACTGTCTGATGAAGTTTCATAATAGTTTTATATGAACTTTAGTATTTTTTAAAGTGTTTGACCCTTTAACTGTACTTTAGCCTAAATTTTGGGGGCTGTGTGTTCGCGGTTCTTTTTAAATCCGGTCTGTGCCTCCTCCTTGATTATTACGTGTTGTAGTGAGCTACGGTGTTTCACAAAAACTTTGTAGTTCCCTTTTTTTTCTATTATTGTTGTTGCTTAAATAAATGCTGCCATGTTCTATATGGCGCCTAGTGTTCAGTTTAGTTTAAGCTTTTTCTTACACTAGCGCTGGCATATCCCCTTTTGAGTTTTTACTGCGGGTTATACTTTTTTTACCCGGGGAATTTTCTTTGGTGAAAGGGGGCCCCCCACTTTATTATGGAAAAGACGGCACCCTTTTTTCAAACCCCTTGAGGTTCTATTTCTTAAATGATTTTGGAAACCATTTGAAGTACAACCTTTCCGGTAAAAAAAATATTTTTTCGTTGATTCCTGGTACTGTTATCCCTTCACATGAGTGCGCTTTGCCCCTGTTTTTCTAGCAGTCCCCTCAAATGAAATGCAAATTTTACTTTTTTTCCCTTTTGCCCAGGGCAAATACAGCACCTGTGAACGCCATTCTTTAACAATAACTTTTTGGATTTTTTTTTTTGTTTTTGTTTTTTACCCACTTGTGGAAGTGCAAAACTGTCTTTTATCCCCAAAAAAATTTGGGGAATCTCGCAAAGAAAAAAGTGCTTTTGACACTTATTACAATTTTTGCCATGGGAAAAACTTAAGCTCTATCATTCTCTATCGTAAAACACTAAAACTAACTTTTTTATTAAAACTCTTAACCTCTATACAGACTATTTAAAAAACCCTGATTCAAACCTCACCATTTAACCCCTTTTCTATTCTGAAAGAAGGAATATCCTTTTCTATTTAAGCCCTGGGGAGCACCCCCCTTTTAACAAAAACCTTATTAACAGCAATTTACTACTCCATTAAGGGCCCCAAAACCCTCCTATTGGCAGTCTCCCTAATCTCAGGACCAAAACAAAAAAGGGTCCCCTTTAACCGTTCAGCAGGTGAATTCTAGACAAGTGGAAATCACTTTTTAAAAACGTCATTCTCCCTCCCCGACATGTTTTTCCCCAGCTAACCGGGCTTCACGGGGGTTAAGGTCCGTCACATGTGGTCTAAGTCACTTCCTTTTTTCTTTTAATCACACTCCCCCTTCCCTCTCCTGCCCACACTCTAATAGTATGCTACTGCTGCCACCAGCTCCCATAGACTCAAACCTCAACAAATTTTCCATCTCCAAAAAACAGGGGCCGCGCCCCATCCTACCCCTGCTACCCTCCAACACGTATCAATAGACATTTCAGCCCGATGTGATGGATTTCCCTCCATTTTTTCATGTTATTGCCCTGCGTGGCTCACCCAAAAAGGACAAAACGAATAGTGTTACATTTTTCTTTTCCCCCCACTACCCCCTTTATAACTCCCCAAAACCCCTTTTCTTTTCCCTTCTATAGCATATTCTTTTGGGGAAAATAAACTCCTTGTACTGTACATATTGAATTATCTACTTGGGACGGGCAATTATTCTAATTTTTGATTACTGAATTTTTTAGTTTTTATTGCTGAAACCATAATCTTCCACATTTTAAAAAATTTAAAGCTTCAAATAATCACTAAGAAAAGGTGGGGGCATTCCCTTAAAATAGAAAAAAAAAAATCTCCCGAAAATATAATTTTTTCGTTTCCCTTTTTTTTTTTTTTTTGGTTTAAATTAATGTCTAAAATAAAATTTTTTTGGGGTTTTTACTCTGAGTATTTAACACATTTTGACCCATTTGTGATGTAACAAGGTACCTGAAAATCATAAAATTGTATTTCCCCTTTTGCACCCAAAGGGCCCCAGCTGAATTCAACCTCATATTTTGTTTTTGGTTTAAATTTTTATTGTAATAATTTAGATTTTTTGGGGCGTATAGAAAAAAACAAGGTTTGCCATTTTTTTTTTTACATATTTTTACAATGCCTCCAGCCGGTGCGCGGCCCCAGTCGCCGCGGCCCTCCCCCGGTGGGACGGGGTCCGCCAAAAAGTGCTCGGCGCCCCCCAGCCGTGGTCCTTCTGCCCCAGGGCTGGAACCCCCCTACTTACCCCGTCCCCCTCCCGTCTCCAGCTCTGCAGCCGCCGCGCGATAATCCCTGCTTAAGGCGCGCGCGCGACGGGTGGTCCGGGGTTTAAAGGGCCAGCCCCTTTAATTGGTTAATTTTCGGCGCTGTCCATATATGGTAGACATTCCTAGCACCGCTGCCCTCTGTTGGGTGTTTTTTTGGGGGCGTTTTAAATGGTTGGTTCAGCTTGATTTCCCCGTGACCAGTCCCCCCGTTACTTCCTACCTTTCCCGTTTGCCGCCCGACTGACCTTTTTGCCCCTCTGACCACGAACCTCTGCCGCCTCCCAGACCTTCTGCCTTCCCGACTACCCTCCGATTAC
>JAODAL010033182.1:0-45905 GCA_025379985.1 Phyllomedusa bahiana | reverse complement strand
AAAAATTCAAGTCAAAATTTAGGGACCCCCATTTGGGTAACGCCGCTGACAATTTCAGAGGGGGGGCCAGACTGTGCAGGGGCACCCACATTTGGTAAGCCCAGTGCGTTCAGCAGTCACAACTGGCAGGGGCACCCCCAAACATTTGGGTAACGCCAGCGACAGATTCAGCAGTAAAAAGATTGCAGGGCAACCCACGTTGGTAACCCCCCCCAGTGAAAGTTAGCATCACAGCTTGCGGGAAACACCAAAAATTGGTAACGCCCACTGACAGATTCAGCGTCACAGACTGTGCAGGGACACCCAAAAGTTGGAAAAACCCCACTGACGATTCAGCGTCAAGACTGTGCGGGGGCAAACCCCAAGTTGGAAACGCCCATGACAGTTCAGCGTCAAAGACTTGCAGGGCACACCCAATTTGGTAAGCCCAGCGAAGATTCAGCAGTCACAGACTGGCGGGGGGCACCCCCCAAATTTGGAAAAGCCACTGAAGATTCAGCAGCCCAAACTGTGGGGGGCACCCCCACAGTTTAAGCCCAGCGCAAGATCCAGTCACAGACTGTGAGGGACACCCACAGTTGGTACCCCCCAAGCTGACAGATTCGCAGTCACGACTGTGCGGGGGGACACCCAAAATTGGTAAGCCCACTGACAATTCGCGTCAAAGACTGTGCGGGGCACCCCCACGTTGGTAACGCCCAAACTGACAGATTAGCAGTCACAGAGGGGGGGGACACCCACATTTGGGAAAAAGCCCGTGACAGATTACCATCAAGATGTGCAGGGGCACACCCACATTTGGGTAACGCCCGTGACAGATTCAGAAAATCAGTTTCTAAGGAAAAACCCCAATGCCCAGCACATACAGGTGAGGGAGGGGCTCCAAAATTTTATTTTACAGGTTTTTGTAAACGAGACGGTTGGGAGAGTCAGGGTCCTCGGGGATTTTCCCCTGAGATAAAACCGGGAAATGACCTGGAAAAGTGCCGTATGAACCTTAGCTATATAGTACATGGGTTCGTGTGACAGGGAAATCTCAGGGTAGAGATTTTTGTATTTTGGGGTTCGCGGGTTTAAAAGGGGAAAAACCTGTCACAAGTTTTCCCCCCTTGCTGGGGCAGCAAAACCCAGTGTCAGACCTGTGTTTCCAGAGTGTGTCCCTAATTCTGTAAGATGCTGGAGTTTTGGCTTTCCCCCTTAAATTTTATTCATGGACAGGTTTTAGCCCCGCCCACCAAAAGGCTACCCCGCCCATGACTTATTCACTTTTTTACCTTTTAAATAAAAAAGGTTTGTCAGTTGAGGTGGGCGGGGCTAGCCTCAGGTGGGCGGGGTTTGAAAAAACTGACTCTTTGAAGGACTCTTCTGGCTGAAAACTGCAGATTTGAGCATTAAGTACACGAAAACTGCAGCATCTTACAGAATAAGGGACACAGCGCTGGAAACAGCAGGTCTGACACTGGCTTGTGCTGTCCTCAGCAAGGGGGGTAAAAACTATGTGACAGGTTCTCTTTAACGGTTAGATGATTTACTGAACATGGGACGGTAGCGGAGACCTGAGGTTCCTTATCATGCAACAATGGTAACATCTGACAGTTCCTCTCTGCGCAATAAGTGATGGGAACTTCAGAAATCCTGGGGCTCCTGGCGAAATCCTACATTTTAGGGAATTTGTGCTATTTGTGAGAGACCAGTAACTGCCCTGGAAGCTCCGCGGCTCCTTCTACAGCTCATGCTCAACTCGTAGCGGTAGAATATTGGTGACGGAGACCGTATATAACACATAACCATGCAGTACAGAGCACCGTATAGTGCAACACCTACATAATACTGCTGCGCCGTGTCTGTGTTATATTCACATAGAGTGCCAAAATAATCCTGCCATATAGTCTATACTGTACTTTTGCAATACCTGTATAATACTGCCACATAGTGCATACAACACTGTTGTGCAGTATGTAGTGCTGCCATATAGTGCACACAATACAATAAATGTATAATATTGCCACATAGTGCATACAACACTGCCGTGCAGTAGGTAGTGCTGCCATATAGTGCACACAATACAACAAATGTATAATACTGCCACATAGTGCATACAACACTGCAGTGCAGTAGTTTGTGCTGCCATATAGTGCTCACAATAAAGTAAATGTATATTACTGCCTGCTAGTGCATACAACACTGGCGTGCAGTAGGTAGTGCTGCCATATAGTGCACACAATACAGTAAATGTATAATACTGCCACATAGTGCATACAACACTGCTGTGCAGTATGTAGTGCTGCTATATAGTGCGCACAATACAGTAAATGTATAATACTGCCACATAATGCATACAACACTGTTGTGCAGTATGTATTTGCTGCCATTAAGTGCACACAATCACAAATGTAAAAATATTGCCACATAGTGCATACAACACTGCCGTGCAGTAGGTAGTGCTGCCATATAGTGCGCACAATACAGTAAATGTATAATACTGCCACATAGTGCATAAAACATGCCGTGCGATAGGTAGTGCTCCCAAATATAGCACACAATACAGTAAATGTATAATACTGCCACATAGTGCATACAACACTGCCGTGCAGTAGGTAGTGCTGCCATATAGTGCGCACAATACAGTAAATGTATAATACTGCCACATAGTGCATACAACACTGCTGTGCAGTATGTAGTGCTGCTATATAGTGCGCACAATACAGTAAAGGTCTCATACTGCCACATACTGCATACAACACTGCCGTGCAGTAGGTAGTGCTGCCATATAGTGCACACAATACAGTAAATGTATAATACTGCCACATAGTGCATACAACACTGCCGTGCAGTAGGTAGTGCTGCTATATAGTGCGCACAATACAGTAAATGTATAATACTGCCACATAGTGCATACAACACTGCCGTGCAGTAGGTATTGCTGCCATATAGTGCACACAATACAGCAAATGTATAATACTGCCACAAAGTGCATACAAACTGCATGCGTATATTATGCTGCCATAAAGTGCAAAACAATAGGGATGAAATAGTGAAGTATGTCTAGATATACAGACAAAAATCCAAAGATCGGTATGCTCACCCAGTGAGGTTGTGCTCCTAATTTAGCGGCACAACTCTCATATGCGTTTGCAGGTCTTTCGTGATCCGTAGCCCCTCACATGGCAGCCGAAGGTCTTGGTTACTTCAACGCCCGGGAAGAACGCGGAGTTCGGAATAATATTCAGGAGAGAAACAATGGGCCCGGCGCACGTGGTGAACTCCAAAAGGAAGCCAGGAGTGCAGGCTTGTGGCATAGAACTGTCTTTTTATTCTTAAAAAATGCAAAGGTAGTTATGCCTTTGCATCATTAAAAACATATGACATATAAAAAATTAACGCGTTTCGCGCTGTACACCAGCGCTTCTTCAGAAGTAGGTAAAACAAGTACACATTTGCTACTATTTAAAGAGGTTGTTAACATTCCATAGGTTGCATGCTGCTGCCTGTGTTTGAGAGTTTCCTACTTTCACTTACTCCCTATCCCTCTCCATAGACTTCAATGGGCAGCTGTAACCCTAGTTCTCAGTGAAGCAGGAACCTTGAAGAGAAGAGGTAATGAATAATGGAGTATCATTGGACTACGGAGGTGTCAATAAAGTGTCATCACCATCAACGATGCTGATGCTGTGTCGATGGGAGAATATAGATTACAATCAGAAAGCAAAGTAAGACTACCTATTAATAGGTAGATTGTAATCTACAGAGATGGGGCTGACTGTATAGTGGGTGTCTAATCGCTCCAGTATGTTGGACTCACAGATACGCTGCTCCTTACTGATAACTAATGTCCACTAGGCTGCTGCTTGTGTGTGAGAGTCTATTGAGAGGGGAGCAGGAGGAGAGGCAGAGAAGTACACATAGATTGTGCTGGCTGTATGGTAAGTGTATTATTTCTTTTCTATGCTGGAGTCACCGCTACACTGCTCCTTATTGATAATGTCCACCATGCTTGTGTGTGAGAGTCTATTGAGAGGGGAGCGGGAGGAGAGGCAGAGAAGTACACATAGATGGTGCTGGCCGTATGGTAAGTGTATTATCTCTTTTCTGTGCTGGACTCACAACTACACTGCTCCTTACTGTTGTCTAATGTCTACCAGGATGATGCTTGTGTGAGAATCTATAAAGGGGAGGAGAAGTAGAGAGACACTCAGAGATGATGCTAGCTGTATTGTGAGTGCCTAATCTCTCTTCATTGCTGGACTCACAGCTACGCTGCTCCTTCTGTCTAATTTCTACCATGCTGCTGCTTGTATATGAGTCTATGAAGGGGAAGCAGAGAGACACAGAGACGGGGCTGACTGTATAGCGGGTGTCTAATCTCTCCTCACTGCTGGATTCACAGCCACACTGCTCCTTATTGCTATCTAATGTCCACCATGCTGCTGCCTGTGTTTGAGAGTTTCCTACTTTCACTTACTCCCTATCCCTCTCCATAGACTTCAATGGGCAGCTGTAACCCTAGTTCTCAGTGAAGCAGGAACCTTGAAGAGAAGAGGTAATGAATAATGGAGTATCATTGGACTACGGAGGCGTCAATAAAGTGTCATCACCATCAACGCTGCTGATGCTGTGTCGCTGGGAGAATATAGATTACAATCAGAAAGCAAAGTAAGACTACCTACCAATAGGTAGATTGTAATCTACAGAGATGGGGCTGACTGTATAGTGGGTGTCTAATCACTCCAGTATGTTGGACTCACAGATACACTGCTCCTTACTGATAACTAATGTCCACCATGCTGCTGCTTGTGTGTGAGAGTCTATTGAGAGGGGAGCAGGAGGAGAGGCAGAGAAGTACACATAGATTGTGCTGGCTGTATGGTAAGTGTACTATTTCTTTTCTGTGCTAGAGTCACAGCTACACTGCTCCTTACTTCTGAATAATGTCCTCCAGGATAATGCTTGTGTTTGAATCTATAAAGGGGAAGAGAATTAGAGAGACACACAGAAATGATGCTAGCTGTATTGTGAGTGCCTAATCTCTCTTCATTGCTGGACTCACAGATACGCTGCTCCTTACTGATAACTAATGTCCACTAGGCTGCTGCTTGTGTGTGAGAGTCTATTGAGAGGGGAGCAGGAGGAGAGGCAGAGAAGTACACATATATGGTGCTGGCTGCATGGTAAGTGTATTATCTCTTTTCTATGCTGGAGTCACAGCTACACTACTCCTTACTGATAATGTCCACCATGCTTGTGTGTGAGAGTCTATTGAGAGGGGAGCGGGAGGAGAGGCAGAGAAGTACACATAGATGGTGCTGGCCGTATGGTAGGTGTATTATCTCTTTTCTGTGCTGGACTCACAACTACACTGCTCCTTACTGATAATGTCCAAGATGCTGCTGCTTGTGTGTGAGAGTCTATTGAGAGGGGAGTGGGATGAGAGGCAGAGAAGTACATATAAATGGTGCTGGCTGTATGGTTCATGCCTTATCTCTTATCTGTGCGGGAGTCACAGCTACGCTGCTCCTTACTGCTGTCTAATGTCCACCAGGATGATGCCCGTATATGAATTTATAAAGGGGGAGCAGAGGTTGAGAGACACACACAGATGATGCTGGCTGTATGGTGAGTACCTAATCTCTCCTCATTGCTGGACTCACAGCTATGCTGCTCCCTCTATCTAATTTCTACCATGCTGCTGCTTGTATATGAGTCTATGAAGGGGAAGCAGAGAGACACACAGAGAGATGGTCTGACTGTATAGTCAGTGTCTAATCTCTCCTCATTGCTGGACTCGCAGCTACACTGCTCCTTATTGCTATCTAACGTCCATTATGCTGCTGCCTACTTTCACTTACTCCCTATCCCTCTCCATAGACTTTAATGGGCAGCTGTAATCCTAGTTGTCAGTTAAGCAGGAACCTTGTCTCCCATTCAGAATGAATTCTGTTAGTGATTTGTGAACAGATAAGAAAGAGTGAGAGGGGGAGGAGGGAGGTTGAAACGTAAAGAAGGAAGCTTTCTCTCTGATAAGATTTATTACAAAGTTTCTAATTTTTGCTTGTACTGTTTACTTATCGGAAGTTGTCTTGTAATTGGTGACGCGCGTTCAATAGTTGCACTTGGTGCCACCTTGTTACATCCACCTGAAAACATGGATCTACTATATCATGAATCCACAGCTGAACTGGATCACAATTCTATTAAGGACACACTTGCTGAAAGATTCACTCAGCATTAGTTGTACACTTGCTGATAGATCCACTCAGGATTAGTCGCACATTTGCTGATAGATCCACTCAGGAGGAGTTGCACATTTGCTGATAAAATCCCCCTCGTAGATATGGTATGTGCACATTGCTGATAGATCCACTCGGGATTAATTTGCTGAAACCCCAATTGGGCTTGTGATAGATCCACTCAGGAGTAGTTGCACACTTGCTGATAGATCCACTCAGGAGGAGTTGCACATTTGCTGATAGATCCACTCAGGATGAGTCGCACACTTGCTGATAGATCCAATTAGGAGGAGTCCACACTTGCTGATAGATCCACTCAGGATTAGTTGCACACTGTCTGATAGATCCACTCAGGATTAGTTGCACACTTGCTGATAAATCCACTCAGGATGAGTTGCACACTTGCTGATAGATCCACTCAGGATGAGTAGCACAATTCCTGATAGATCCACTCAGGAGTCGCACACTTGCTGATAGATTCACTCAGGAGGAGTCGCACACTTGCTGATAGATCCACTCAGGAGTCGCACACTTGCTGATAGATCCACTCAGGATTAGTTGCACACTTGCTGATAGATCCACTCAGGAGGAGTTGCACACTTGCTGATAGATCCACTCAGGAGGAGTTGCACATTTGCTGATAGATCCACTCAGGATGAGTCGCACGCTTGCTGATAGATCCACTCAGGAGGAGTTGCACATTTGCTGATAGATCCACTCGGTATTAGTTGCACACTTGCTGATAGATCCACTCGGTATTAGTTGAACACTTGCTGATAGATCCACTCAGGAGGAGTTGCACACTTGCGATGGACCCATTCGGGAGGCCACTTGCTTGTGGTTTTACTCGAGGTGCACACTTGCTAATAGATCCAAATTTAGGAGGAGCCACACTTGCTGATAGATCCACTCGGGGAAGTTGCACACTTCTGATAACCCAAACTCAGGAGAAGTTGCACATTTGCTGATAAATCCACTCAGGAGAGTTGACATTTTGCTTGATAGATACCACTAAGGAGGATTGCAAAATTCCTGATAGATCCACTAGGAAGTCGCACACTTGCTGATAGATCACTCAGGAGGAGTTGCACATTGCTGATAGATCCAATCGGGAAATTTCGCACTTGCTGATAGTCACTCGGGAAAGTCCCCACCACTTGCTGATAGATCCACTCAGGATAGTGACCTTGCTGATAGACCCAATTAGGTTTAGCGCACCTTGCTGATAGTTTCCCACTCGGATAGATGAAACCTTGCTGATAGACCCACTCAGGAGTAGTTGGCATTTGCTGATAAAATACTAGGATATTTGGGTCATTGCTGATAGATCCACTCAGGATTAGTTGCACACTTGCAGATGGATCATTCTGGGTTTAGGGACACATTTGCTTGTGGATTTACATCTGCCAGGTGCACTCTTGCTAATAGATCCACTCAGGAGGAGTTGCACACTTGCTGATAGATCCACTCAGGAGGAGTCGCACACTTGCTGATAGATCCACTCAGGAGGAGTCGCACACTTGCTGATAGATCCACTCAGGAGGAGTCGCACACTTGCTGATAGATCCACTCAGGAGGAGTTGCACACTTGCTGATAGATCCACTCAGGAGGAGTCGCACACTTGCTGATAGATCCACTCAGGATTAGTTGCACACTGGGGGGGCCTTTGATAGATCCACTCAGGAGGAAGTTCCACACTTGCTGATAGACCCAAATTCAGGAGGAGTCACATTGCTGATAGACCCAATAGGAGGAGTCCACACTTGCTGATAATCCAATTAGGAGGATTTCCACATTTGTGATAGATCCATAGGAGGATTTCCACTTGTGATAGACCCAAATTCAGGAGGAGTCCACACTTGTAAAGATAAGGTTTTTCCACTCTGGATAAGGTTCCCCCACACTTGCTGATAGATCCAATTAGGAGGAGTCCACACTTGCTGATAGATCCAATTAGGAGGAGTCCACACTTGCTGATAGATCCAATTAGGAGGAGTCCACACTTGCTGATAGATCAACTCAGGAGTAGTTGGTCCCTTGCTGATAGATCCACTCAGGATGAGTTGCACAATTGCAGATGGATCATTCTGGGTTTAGGGACACATTTGCTTGTGGATTTACATCTGCCAGGTGCACTCGCAATAGATCACTCAGGAGGGGCACACTTCTGTTTGATCCACCGGGAAGAGGTTTCCCACACTTGCGATGATAACTCGGGAGAGGCAAAATTGCTGAAGATCCCTCGGAGGAGGCAACTTGCATGTCCCAGGAGGAAACACACTTGCGGGTGGATCCACATAGGAACGCCCCTTGTTGTGATCCCTTTTCAATAGCCACACCCTATGGATCCACTCGAAAGCACACCATTGCTGATAGATCCATGGGAGACCAACTGTGATGGGGATCCTTCCTCATAAAATAAAGAAACACCTGCTAATGGACCACCTAATAGGAACAACTTCTATAGGGAAACACCTTAATAGGAACACACTTTTAAGGGAGTCACCTTTTATAGCACACTTTCTAGGAATCCCCTGAATAGAAAACAATGCTGGGACCCCCTGAATAGGAACACACCTGCTAAGGGAGCCGCCCTGAATAGGAACACACCTGCTAAGGGAGCCGCCCTGAATAGGAACACACCTGCTAAGGGAGCAGCCATGAATAGGAACACACCTGCTAAGTGAGACACCCTGAATAGTAACACACCTGCTAAGGGAGACTCCCAGAATAGGAACACACCTGATAAGGGAGCTCCCTGAATAGGGAAAACACCTGCTAAGGGAGCCCCTGAAAAGGAACACAAACCTGCTAAGGGAGCCACCCTGATAGGAAACACACCTGCTAAGGGAGCCACCTGAATAGGGAAAACACCTGCTAAGGGAGCACCTGAATAGGAACACAGCTGCTATGGGATTCTCCCTGAATTGGAACACACCTGCTAAGGGAGTCTCCCTGAATAGGAACACACCTGCTTAGGGAGTCACCCTGAATAGGACCACACCTGCTAAGGGAGCCACCTTGAATAGGAATACAGCCTGCATAAGGGAGCCATCTGAATAGGGAAACACCTGCTAAGGGAGGCCCTTTAATAGTAACACACCTGCTAAGGGAGCCTCCCTGAATAGGAACACACCTGCTAAGGGAGCCGCCCTGAATAGGAACACACCTGCTAAGGGTCAACCCTGGGAAAAGGAACACACTGCTAAGGGAGCCTCCCTGAATAGAACACACCTGCTAAGGGAGCCCCTGAATAGGAAAAACACCTTTATAAGGGGGTCCCCTGAAAAAGGAACACACCTGCTAAGGGAGTCACCCTGAATAGGAACACACCTGCTAAGGGAGCCACCCTGAATAGGAACACAACTGCTAAGGGAGTCACCCTGAATAGGAACACACCTGCTAAGGGAGTCACCCTGAATAGGAACACACCTGCTAAGGGAGCCGCCCTGAATAGGAACACACCTGCTAAGGGAGTCACCCTGAATAGGAACACACCTGCTAAGGGAGTCACCCTGAATAGGAACACACCTGCTAAGGGAGCCGCCCTTTAATAGGAACACACTGCTAAGGGAGCACCCCGAATAGAAACACACCTGCTAAGGGGGGGCACCTAAAGGAACAAAACCCTTAGGATCCACCCTGATTGAAAACCTTTCTGAATTCACCCTTTAATAGAAACACCTTTCTAAGGATCACCTTTAATAAGGGAAACACTTTCTAGGACCACCCTGAATAGGGAACACCTTTCAAGGGGGCCCCCTTTAATATAACACACTTGTTAAGGGACATTCGAATAGGAAATACATTTCTGATGATCCACACTTTAAAAAAAATACACTTGTTCCTGGATCAACATCTTTCCCCTTGAATAAAAAAACACTTGTTGTGGATCCAACCTTAATAGGGAACACTTTCTGATGGACCCTTGAATAAGAATACACTTGCTGATGGATCCACCCTTGAATAAGAATACACTTGCTGATGGATCCACCCTTGAATAAGAATACACTTGCTGATGGATCCACACTTGAATAAGAATACACCCTTGGTTTTGATGAAAACCATACACTTTGAGTATTTGAAAAAACAACTTGTGATGGATCCATTCTTTGAAATATAGAATAAAAACTTGCTTTATGGAATTCCAAAAAAATTTTGAATAAGAAAAACACTTGCTGATGGATCTCTTCCATTCTTGGAAAATTAAGAAAAACACTTTGCTGAAAAGGCAATTCAGTCCCCTTGAATAAGAATACCTGATGGCCTTGATGAGGGTCCATCTTGAATAAGAATACACTTGGTGATGGATCCCCTTTTGTCCCTTGGGGGAAAATAGAATACACTTGCTGATGGATCCATTCTTGAATAGGAACACACTTGCTGATGGATCCACACTTGAATAAGAATACACTTGCTGATGGATCCATTCTTGAATAGGAACACACTTGCTGATGGATCCATTCCTGAATAAGAATACACTTGCTGATGGATCCATTCTTGAATAGGAACATACTTGCTGATGGATTCAACTCTCTGGAACATTTGCTGACGGATGTGTTTCTTGGCCAGAGCTATTGCTTTCCTCTTGACAGGGAGGGATCATCGAGTGGACACCCCTTCAGACTTACGGTGCATTAGAGGGCATGCTGAGACAAGTACCCCCGTTTTTCTCAGCATTAAACATCCTGACAAGTAAAATGTTCCCCCGCTGCTTTGCCAGCCCACGGGTTAAAGGGCCCCCGGGCTGCTCTTTTCCTTGCTTTTTTTTGAAATATTCGCACAACGAAAAGAAAACAAATTAATCCAAAAAGTGTTTCCTGTAGCTTTAAGTCAAAACAAACTCCCTGTCAGCAAATTTTTTAAGGTAAAGGGCCAAAACCCAAAAAATTCCCATTACCGAGAAACAAAACGGGTCAGCAGCCCCGAACCTTCCCAAAGGGTTCCCCGGGAAAGGGGCCCAAAAACATTGACAGAAAGATACAGAGGAACCGGCTCCATCCGCTGCCCCTCCCCACTTACTGGGGTGACTCCGGGGGGGCCCCCACATCCCCCAAATAGATAACCCCCCTAAAAGTAAGCCAGCCCCATTTCATTGTGTGATTTTCTGAAATTTTGCTCAAAAATTTTTGGGGAAATTTTTTCAGCATTTTAAGGATCTCTGCTTGCTGTCAGTGAATGGAGAGGTTATAGTTTGTATCCAGTGAAATCCTGTGTAGATTTGGGGGTTTGTAACAATTGTATCCAGTATAAATAATCCTCTGTCAGTGAAATGCCTCAGGGGACAAGATGTCTACCCTGTCAGTGTGATACATATCAGCCCCGGGAAATAACCAGCCAAAATTCCAAAACAAAAAGCCCGGGAAGACCCAAAGAAGACCCACCTAAATATAAAACAAAACCGGGGTTAAAGGGGGTGCCGACCAGACTTGGGGTATTGGGCTCTACACTGCCCTTTGTATGAATGAGCTGCAGAAAAACAGACCAGGGTAAAGGTGGTGCCAGCCAATTTTGTGGTATTGGGCCCTCTACACTGCCCTGTAATGTATGAAAAGCAGAAGAACAGCCAGACCGGGAAAAATTTGGTGCCTGAGCCAAAACCTTGGGGAAATTGGGTTTCTACACTCCCCTTTTAGGGGTATGACCCGGGCAGAAGAACAGCCAGCCCAGGGAAAAGGGTGGGCCTGACCAGACTTTGGGTTTTGGGCTCTACATTTTCCCCTGTATGTATGACATCAGAAAAACAGCCAGACCAGGGAAAAGGTGGTGCCGGGCCCAGATTGTTGTTTTGGGGCTCTACCGCCCTGTATGTATAAACCTGCAAAGAACACCCAGCCCAAAGGGAAAGGGGGCCTGACCAACTTGTGGAAATTTGGCTCTACACTGCCGTAAAATGACCTGCAGAAAAACAAACCCCAGGGAAAAGGGTTTTGGGCCTATCCAGACTTGTGAAATTGCCCAAACACGCCCTGTAATTTTAAGACCTGCAGAAGAACAGCCAACCGGGGTAAAGGTGGGCCTAGCAAGATTTGGGTGAAATTGGCTCTACACTCCCCCTTTGAAATGTATGCCCTTTCGCAAGAACAGCCAACCGGGGTAAAGGGGGTCCCTAAACCCCGATTTGTGGTATTGGGCTCAAACACTGCCCTGTATTTAAATGCCCTGCGGGAAGAGCACCAACCGGGGAAAAAGGGGGTTTGCCTGACCAGCCCTTGTTGGGTTTTTAGCTCTACACTCCCCGTTTTGTATGACCTGCAGAAGAACAGCCAGCCAGGAAAGGTGGTGCCGACCCCAACCCTTGTGGTAGGGGCTCTACTCGGCCCTGAATTAGGGCCTCCCAGAAAAAAAAACCGGGGAAAGGGGGTTTCCTGACCAGACTTGTGGTTTTGGGCTCCCCATTTACCCTGAAATTTTAAGGACCTGCAAAAAGAAAACCAGGGGTAAAGGGGTGTCTGAGCAAGATTTTGTGGTATTGGCCCCTACATTGCCCAAAAAGTATGACCTGCAGAAAACAGCCGGACCGGGGGTTAAAGGTGGTCCGGGGCCAAAACTGGTATTGGCTCTACCCTGCCCGTGAAAGGGTATAAACCTCAGAAGAACAAAACCGGGGAAAAGGGGTGCCGGGGCCAAACTTGTGGTTTTGGGGCTCTACACTCCCTGTTTTGAAAGACCGTAAGGAACAACCAGGGAAAAAGGTGGTGCCTGAGCCAGACTTTTTGGTTTTGGGCTCAACACTGCCCTGTAAGAGACCTGAAGGGGAAAAAACCCAAGGGAAAAGGGTGGTCCTGACCAAACTTGTGGTTTTGGTTTCTACACTGCCCCTTATGTAGACCTGCGGGAAAAAACAGACCGGGGAAAAGGGGGGTGCCTGAGCCAACTTGTGTTTTGGGCCCCAACACGGACCTGAAATGTATAAACCTGAAAGGAAGAAAAACCAGGGTAAAGGGGGTTTGCCTGAGCCAGACTTGTGGTTTTGGCCCTCCCATTTGCCCTTTAATGTATGCCCTGCAGAAGAACAGCCAACCAGGGTAAAGGTGGTGCCTGACCAGACTTGGGGTATTGGTTTCAAAACCCCCCTGTATGAAAGACCTGCAGAAGAACAAACCAGGGTAAAGGTGGTCCCTGAGCCAGACTTGGGGAAATTGGGCTCTACACTGCCCTGAAAATGTGTGACCTGCAAAAAAACGGGACCGGGATAAAGGGGGTCCCTGCCAGACTTGTGGTATTGGCCCCTACCCCTCCCCTGAAATGTATGACCTGCAGAAGAACAGCCAGACCGGGGTAAAGGGGGTTGCCTGAGCCATACTTGTAAAAATGGCTCTACACTGCCTGTATGTATGACCTGCAGAAGAACAGCAGACCGGGTAAAGGTGGGCCTACCCAGACTTGGGTTTGGGGCCTACACTCCCCCTGAAAGTAGGCCCTTTCAGAAAAACAACCGGGGGAAAGGTGGTGCCTGAGCCAGACTTGGGGTTTTTGGGCTCTACACGGCCCTGAATGAAATGACCTGCAGAAAAACAGCCCAGGGAAAAGGGGTTTTCCCCTGGGCCAGACTTGTGGTATTGGGCTCTACACTCCCCTTTATGTAAAAAACCTGCAGAAAAAAACCCAGACCGGGGTAAAGGTGGTGCCTGAGCCAGACTTGTGGTTTTGGGCTCTACACTGCCCTGAATGTGGACCCTGCGAAAAACAGACCAGGATAAATTTTGTCCCCTGACCCAAGCCCTTGGGGGGGTATTGGCTCAACCCCTCCCCCTGTATGCATGATTTCGTTTGTCATTGGGGAATTTAAAGTCTTTTAACCCCTTGGGCCCCCCGGGGACTGAAAAGGCCTAAAAACTCCACATTTTTTTTTCTTTTTTGCCTCCCTGCATTTTAACATAAAAACCCTTTACGTTTCCAATTTTCAGCTGTAAAAAGCCCCTTTTTTTAATCCCGGACAATTTTTGTACTTTTTGGGGAACAAATTTTGAGTTCCCCTCTAAAGTATTGCAAAAATTTTTTTTACATTTTTTTTTTTTTACATATTTTACATCTTTCCCCTTTCACACTAAAAAAACCCCATTAAAAAAATTCTACAGGAAAATTGGTTTTGGGATCCCCAAAATATTTTAGGTTTTTTTTTTTTTTTTTAAAAAAATAATGTAGGCACAAAAATTTTTTATTAAATATTTATTTTTTTTTAAATTATTTTTTTATGATTTTTTTTTTTTTTTTTTTAAATTTTTTTTGTATAATGCAAATAAAGGGGTTTTAACTATTTTTACAATGAAAAATTTTTTTTACATTTAAAGTAATGAAATTTGTATTTTTTATATTTTGCTAAAAAGATTATAATCTTATCAAAATTACACGGGCCCTTCAGTCAGGGTACACAACATGTGCCCGGGACTGCAGATTTAGATAAAAAAAAAAAAACCCACAAAGGGGGCGCAAAATCGTGAATTTTGGGTTAGGCAGAAAAAAAGGGTGAAAAAAAGGGAAAGATATGCTCACCTTTGGGGTTTGTGTTTCTTATTTTAAAGGCACAACTCTCATATGCGTCTAGGGGTTTTTTTGGAAATTTTTTTTTGACTCGGGGGTTTTGGGCTGCCCACTCAAGTGCCTCACTCTTTTCATAAAGGGGGAAAAGGGAGATTGTACACATCAACCGGTGTTTTGGATAAACTAGAAACTTAAATTTAAATAGCGCCAGTGTTAGCCGTTTTCCAAAGCCGCGAAAAAGAGCGGAATTTTCTAAACAAAAAAAAAGACCGCTGGGCAAAATATAAAAACTGGATTTAATTTACAATGAAACCTTTAAATTTTCTTTTAATAAAAAACTTCACAAAATAATAAATGGGTGAAATAAAATCATTAACATTATATAAAAAGAGCTGTTAATCTTTAAAACCCTAAAAAATTTGGGTCTAATTTTGAAAAAGGCTAAGGGAAAAGGGGAAAGAACCAATAGGAGAGAGGCGGTAATTAAAAACCGACCGATAGGGTGGGGAGCTCCTTTCATGGTTTTTTAAAAAATGAGTTGGGGCTAGGGGAAAAATATAAAATAGACTAATCGGGGAACAAAAGGGTAGGGGAGGGGAAAAAAAAAATGGGGGGAAAATTTCCCAATTTAACTCAAATGAAGGGCGCATATTTTTCATAAAATTTAGTAAGACTAGGGGGGGGCTCTATTTTAAGGGCGCACAATAAAGAGTGCAAATCCAAAGAGGGAACCAATGGGAATAACGGCGGTTCATCTGAATGGACCAATAGAAAAAGGAGCTACTGTCTATGTAGAATAGAATGGGTAAAAAACTGGCGGTAGATATAAATGAACCAATGAGGAGAGAGCAAAAAAATATACGGCCCAAAATAAAAAAGGCGTGGGTCCGTAAACTATTTTACAAGTAAAGAACTAAGAGATAATTGTTATATAGTTTGGAGAATTGTAATAAAATATACAGAAAGTGATCAAAAAACAATACATTTATGCTAGGGTCGTGGGATTTTACAGGTTTATAGAATTTTTGTCTACTGACAGACATTAGCGTATAAGTTCTACTGCGTTGTTAAACCCCCTTACCCTTGGGGGTGCCCTGGAGCCTATAGTTTCCAAAAACATTTTCTCGCTTTTCTAGCGTTTGGAATCTGTTGGGCTGATCAATGGGTATAAAATCCACAAGGGTTATTTTAAAATTTTCAAAGTTTTTGTTGGGATCCCTTTTTAAAAATTAAGTGCAACGTTTGTTTAATGTCGCTTTTTTTTTTAAGGGCAGGCCTGTGTCCATTAAAGCCGGGGTTTTTGGAGCGCACATGTTCCCTGCCCCCCATATTTTCAGACGACATGTGCGCTCAATCACGTAAATCACACACAAAATTTTTCGGTTAGCGGGAAATTTTTTGGGGAAAATTGTCTTGGGGGGGGTGTAAAAAGAAAAATTCCCGTGTTGTACAGATGGTGGGTTTCAACATGTACAAACGATGATCCCAGCCCAAAACCCCCAAATGTCAGGGGAAAAAAAAAAAGGGTTTTTTTAGAAATTGGGGTTTTTTAAGCCCGCTGGGGGCCAAAATTTTTTTTCAATTGGGGGGCCCTTCTGAAAATGAGGTTTTTGGGCTCTCGGGAATTAGTGGAAACCCCAAAAAAGGGGGCCCCTTTTTTAGTAATAAACCCAAAGATTACTAAGAATTTTATTAAATTTTTGGGGTGAAAGAATTAATTGCGTGATTAAAAAAAATACTTTATTTTAAAGGGCCATATTGGTTTAACTTTTTTTAATACTCCCATTTGGGGCTCTTTTGGACCAAACAATCCCTTTTGGGGTTTTTTGGAAGGTTTTGTTTTGGCGGTCCTCCCAAATTTTTTCCGGGACTTTTTTTTTGAATCTCTTTTTCAGAAATTTGCTTGGTCAAAAATTTTTCCCCTTTTATCCCGGGAAATTCTTTTTTTTTCCTTTTTGAATCCCTAAGGGTTTTGTTTTGGGAAAATTTGGGGGAGGGGGCGCTGTTAAAGGGGGGATATATTTATTACTATCCCCTTTTTGAAGTTTTAGTAAAAAGGGGAAAAAAGGGTTTTAAGTGGGTTTTTAATTTAAAAAAATTTTGAGAGGGGAAAAAATTTTTCCCGGGAAAAGGGTTTCCAAATTTTTTTTGTTAAAAGTAAAGGAAAAAGGGGGTGTTTGGAATCCTTTTAAAAAAGAAAGGTTCAAATAAATTTTTTGACAAGGCCCATATACGGGATTGTGTGGGAAATACTCCTCTTCCTAGCATAAAAGTAAGGGGTTTTTTATCACTTTCTTTAAATTTTATTTCAATTTTTCCAAACCCATATAACAAATTTTCTCTTTAGTTTTTACTAGAACAGTCACGGAAACCTTTCAGCCTTTCTATTGGTCTGTGATATTTTTTTGCTCTCTCCTCATTGGTTCATTTAAAAAATCAAACCCCCAGGTTTTTTAAACCCCTTCTAAAAATACATAGACAGTTTTCTCCCTTTTTCTATTTGGTCCTTTTAATGAACCGCCTTTTTTCCCATGGTTTTATCTCTCGGTTATGCACTCTTTATAAAATCGCCCCCAAAAAAGAGCGCCCCCCTATCTTACTAAAAAAAACTGAACCCATTCCCCTTCAATTTTTGGGAATTTGAAACTCCCCCCCCATTTCCCTCACAAACCCCTTTTGGGTTCCCCGGGTTTTGTTCCCCAATTTAAATTTTTCCGTTAGCCCCCCCAAATCATTTTTAAAAAACACATAAAAAAAGGACTCCCCCCCCTAAACGGGGCCCGGTTTTTTTTAAAATTTCCCCCCTCTCTCCTATTGGTTTCTTTTTTTTCCCCTTAAAACTTTTTAAAAAATAATAAAACCTATTTTTTTAGTTTAAAGATTAACAGCTCCTTTTATATAATGTTAATGATTTTATTTCACTGTTTATTATCTGTGAAGTTTATTATACAAAGAAAATTTAAGATACATTGTAAATAATCCAGTTGTTATATTTTGCTAGCGGTCTTTTTTCTTGATCAGAAGTTCTCCCCTCCCTTTTCGGGGCTGGAAAGCACTTTAAAACTGGGGGCCCATTTTATTGAAGTACAGTCCCTCCAATCACCGGGTTTTTTTTGTACCGGGCTTTTTTCCCCTTTATTTTAACGATTGGGGGGAACACTTTTAAAATGACAGCCCAACCCTCGGGGGGCCAAAAACCCCCTTTGTTTTTAAGATTTTATTGTTTTCACAAAATTATTTACCTTTTTAAAAAGGGCACGTTTATTTAAAAAATCTTTGTACTTTTTAAAAACCCCTTTTATTCCCCTTTAAAAAAAACCCCTGGGAAACAGCGAAAACGCGTCAGTTTATTTTAGTCTGATGTTTTTTAGTGTTTCGAGGGCATTTTCCCCCCCTTTCCCCTTTTTAAAAAAAAAAAGGGGCAGTTTTAAACTACACCAGCATCCCCCCGGCTTTTTCTTGGGATTCTACGTTTCACCGGGTTTCCCCCACTTTTTTTTACTGAGGTTGTTATACAGACCGCCCTAGGACAAAACCCAAAGGGTTTTCAGGGGTGAAAGGGACAGACGTTCCCCCCCGGGGCCCCCCGGTCAATGGAAATCCCGATCACCCAAAGGACAGGAATTCCCCCTTTATTATGCCGCAATCAAAGGGTTAAGTGCCAGGGGTCGGAGGTTTTTCCTCCCCCTTCCCGGGGCCCTTTCAAGACGCTTTTTGGAACAAAAAACTGTTAACTACAGCTCTGTTTTCCAGCGCAAGGGTGCGGCGCTTTTTGGGGGCCGCAAAACCCCTCATCGAAAGACGTCGCCGCAGAAGGACGACCTGAAAGGGGTAAGATAAAGGGGCCCCCCCCTTTTTAAAACTCATAACTGCATAAAGGGCCTGTTCAAGTCTCTCCCATCCCAGCAAACCCCTCTTTAGTGGCCTTCAAGAACAGCCTCCATGTCAGTACTCGGTCCCCAGGGGTTTTTGGGGCCCGACCATAAAAATCAAGTTTTTTCCTTTTGGGGGAGAGGTTTAAGAAACATGGACTTCAAAGGTTTGTTCCCAAGGGTCCATATTTTTCAGCACGGTCCCCTTCCCAAATTTTTTTCAAAAAACTAAAACCGCTGAAAATCCGCGGAAAAAAAAAGGCCCCCATAGACAAACGCCCCGAGGAAAATTTTCTATAGACTTTTCCCGTAAAAAAGCAGGACGGTTTTTTTGGGGTTGGTTTTTTCCCTCGTGGTTTTTTGGACGGTTCTGCAAAAACTGCCCAGGGGGTTTTTTACAAATATATGGGAAAATTTTTCATACATTTAAAAAAGCCCCCAAAAAAAAATACCAAAACCAAAAAACACCCCCAAACAAACGGTTGGAAACCTGGCTCCTTTGCACAAAAAAAATGGAAAAAAAAACTCAGGGTTCCAAAAGGGGTTTTTTTAGGTTTTATGGTTTTTTGGGAAAAGTTTTTTTTCCTGTGCGTGTGGACCTCACCAAAAGGGTGCACTGCGGTTTTTTGTCTCTGGAGGAATCTGCTGGCTTTACATCGTTTGGGGGGGAAAATTGTTTCTTTTGTGGGTACATCGGGGTGGTAGGTTAAAAAGTGGTAATTTTCTACTTTTTTAAAAAAGAAGATTTTTTGTCCAAGAGTTTTTAAAAGGGGGGGTCTCAAATACAATTGATTCATCCCAAACCCCAGTGCTATTTTCCCTGGTTTCATTTTTAATTTAAGGGGGGGCCCTTTACCCGGGGGGTTTTTTCCCCTAGGCTTCAGTAGCAGCCAGGTTTAAAAAACTATAGTGACCAGTGCTGGCAGCCTATTAGGAAAAGATCTAACAGGTCTGTAAACTATAGCAACCAGTGGGTGGCCGCCAACAGGAAGATTGAACAGGTCTTAGCAAAACGACCATGCCGGCAGCCTATCAGGAGAGAACGAACAGGCCCCGTACTATACGACCATTTCTTTTTCAGCCTATCAAGAGAGATCGAACAGGTCTTTAGCTAAAAGCAACCCCCGCTGGCAAACCCCACAAGGGGAGATTGAACAGGGCTGGGGAAACTATGCGACCTTAGGAGCTGATTTCCCGCCCATACAAAAGGGGGTATCAAAGGGAAAAGGAGGGGACACTGTTTAAATGGACCCCCGTATTATTAAAAGGTACTTTTTTTTTTGGGAAGGGTCTTTTTAAAATAAAAAGCAGCGATCACTGTAGGGGATACAACCCCTTTTTAAAAGTTAAGTCCCTAGGGGGTTTTCAGGAAAGGCCCCGGGGAAGATTCTTTAACACATAGTCCAAACAGTCCCCTTTCCCCTGGGCCCCACTTTAATGTAATCAGTATCTTAGACTTATACCCTTTTTTGAGAACTTTAAAATTTTTGGGGCTGCTTTATTTTTTTTTTTTCCCTTTTTGGAATTTTTTAACTGAGCTTTTTGCCTCTGCCACCAAAATTTGCCATTTTTGCCCCCTTTTACCTCTGCTTCCTTCTGTACCGTTTCTGCTTCCTTCTTGGCTGTCTCTGCCTTTACCCTGCTTTCCTTAAACTTTTTTTTCGGCTTTTTGCCCGGAAATTTTTTTTATAAAACTTCTCATGCAACGCCCGGGCCTCCGCCCAAAGAGATGATCTGGGGAAAATGACATTTTAAAGTTTGGTAAAAATTTAAACCCTTGTAACTTTTAAAAAGGGCCCTTCCCCCATACAAGGATTGCCCTTTTTTGTTAAAAAAATTTTTGCAAAAACAATCACTTGAAATAATGTCCAATTTAAATTGGGGGTCCTACCCATTTTTGAGATATCCTCTCTTTTTAAGGGCTCATCAGCTTTCTCAGGGCGCAAAACTACAGACCTTTTTTTATTCCCATCCCTTTATAAATATGCCAAAACTGGTTGCTATAAACTACAGACCCGGCTTTTTAATTTCACCTTTGTGGAAGCCAGTTTCCCCCCTTGAATTCAAGTGAAACCCAAAAAAACAGGACTGAGGTGAGGGGAAAACAATGGGAAATGAACAAAACCCCCTTTAAAACCCCTTGGGAATGTGCGAAGGGAATTTTTCCTGAACCTTGCACGGAAGGGGATCCCTTTTCCCTTGGGGGAAGTCCTTTTCTCTCCAGCAAGCTCTGCTGAAGCCCCAACCAAAACCCGAGTTATTCAGGAAGGTGATGAAACTTTACAGACCCTTTCTGGGACAGCACTAAAAAATTCATATTTTTCTTAACTTCGTTGCATCAACTGTTTTCAGTGTGGACGGAAGCTGCTATAGGGGCTCAAAATCTATCCCATTGGGCCCCTGGATGTTTGGGCCTTTAAAGTTTCACAAAAACTTCGCAACGGTTTAATCACACATATTGTTTGTTCTTCAATAAATGTGGACATCTGAGCATTTGCTTAGCTTCAGCGTCAAAAGGATCCACAGAGACTTTCAGGACATTCTCTGTTCAGGTGGTACTGTCTCTTTAAGACAGGGCCAGCAGATTATCTCACTGTGGTTGAGAAGCCGCGTGATGGTGAAGATGGTGGACGGCTCTAAGATCACTAACAGACTATGCATAACATACAGACACTGAAGATGTAGATTTGTTTTGACTATTCTGCCAACGATGAATGTTAGAGAAGTCCCTGATGAGTGTGAGCAGCAATCTCTGTACAAGCGAATGGTAGATAATGAGCTCACTATATTCAGTCCCCAGATGTATGTGGCGATCCAGTGAGGAAGATGCAATGGATGTTTCTTAGGTATTTTTATTGACTGTAGAGGTCAAAACAAATTCTCTTCTCCAGCGCTGTGTAACATGTCAGGTTAAAATGGAGTTACAGCAGAAATGTGACAGGATGTGATCTCAAAGAACAGGAGGAGTAACTAAAAGCAAAGGCATATGGAAACACATCATCCATATGTTACATATATACAAACAATGGTCACAGAGTTTCAGTATAAGGCCGTGTTCACACGGCTTATTCACGCCGTATTTGCGAGCCGGATTGCGCTCGCAAATCCGGCGTGAATAAGGGGCGGGTGCGGGGGCGGGGCGGAGGCGCGGCCCGCCGGCCCCATAGACTTGCATTATCCACGGCGCGTATTGCGCCTGGATAATGTGCATGTCACTTTCTCCCCGCCGGCGGATTCGCCAAGCGGGGAGGAGCGACGGAATCCACTGTTCTCTATGAGAGCAGTGGATTACCGTAATGACTCCGACGGATTGGCGCCGTATTGAAGCGCAAATCCGGCGCGGAATACGGCGCCAATCTGTCGGCAAATAAGCCGTGTGAACTTAGACATCATAAAAAACATGTAACATAAAAAACATGTAACCTAGAAGCATCTGAGGAAGTGCCGTACAGGCACAAAACGCGTTAGCACGTTACTCTGCAATATTGGGGCTCACACCTTAATATTTTAATGGAATAACATTTATATTTTTATCCTACGTCTATCTCTACGAGGATTATTACCAAGAAACGAGCGCCTGGTCCCTTGGTTTTTGTTGCTATTTTCTACAGAATAGGATTAGATACACAGCTCAGCAGACAGTATCACACAGGATAGGATGAGATACACAGCTCAGCAGACGGTATCACACAGGATAGGATTAGATACACAGCTCAGCAGCCTGTATCACACATCCATCCAGATACAATGGTTCGTCTTCCTCGCTGATTTTCCCCTTTAAATCTTGATGTTATTTAGAGCTTTCTTGGTCTCACAGAGAGCAGAGCTCGCACACAATCTCCTGGGTCTTCATCTGACATCACTGCCGAGCAATCCGGCTGCAGTTATATCAGGACATCAGCCGCCTCGTGCCAAGATCCTTAAGGAAACTCACTTGTTTTCTCAGAAAATAGGGAATGCAGCTCCAAATTAAAAGTTAGGGGCGCGTGGGCGGCGAGGACGTCCCAAAACAGAGATGAGCGCCGAAAGGGCGACCGACCTCGCTCCCCAGACCCTCACATCCTGCAACTATCTCCACACACTCTCACTAGAGAAACCTGGACTTCAAGGGGTTGTCCAGAGGGCTCTATACAAAGACCTGAGTGCTGGGGGGTCAATTGTTCCTCACCATTTTCAACATCTCCGCTTGCTGTCGGTGAACGGGAACCTTATTGTTGACTCTCATACTCTTAGCAGCTAGAGATCTGTTACAATGTAGATAATCCATTGTGAGATAAACACATCACCACAGACTTCTCAGATTCATGGCTTTCACCTACATGGATACATTGTAACAAACCTTCAGCTGTCAGAAAGGAGGACTATTTTAGGATGGAGGAGGTTACACAGATACAACTCTTCTGATTAGGACTATTGTCTTGTGTTACATCTAATGGGGTTCATTCATCAAATACAATACTGTCTGTCGCCGATAGCAACCAATCCGAGCTCATAGCAACCAATCAGAGCCCATATCAACCAATCAGAACCCAGAGCAACCTATCAGGGCCCAGAGCAACCAATTAGAGCTCATAATAACCAGAGCCCAAAGTGACCAATCAGAGCTTGTAGCAACCAGCCAGAGCCCATAGCAACCAATCAGAACCCATAGCAACCAATCAGAGCTAATAACAACCAATCAGAGCTCATAGCGACCAATGAGAGCCCATAGCAACCAATCAGAGCCCATAGCAACCAATCAGAATTCATGACAACCAATCAGAGCTCATAGCAACCAATCAGAGCTCATAGAAACCTATCAGAGCTCATAGAAACTTATCAGAGCCCATAGCAACCAATCAGGGCCCAGAGCAACCAATTAGAACTCATATTAATCAAAGCCCATAGTGACCAATTAGAGCTTGTAGCAACCAACCAGAGCCCATAGCAACCAATCAGAGCTCAGCTTTCATTTTTCCAGAGCAGCATAAGAGATGAAAGCTGAGCTCTGATTGGTTAATATGTCATCTTGTTGCCCATAGCAACCAGAGGTCAGCTTTTTTTTTCCACAGCAGTATAAGAAATGAAAGCTGAGCTGTGATTGGTTGCTATGTTGTCTTGTCATCCATAGTGACCAATCAAAGCCTATAACAACCAATCAAAGCTCAGCTTTTATCCATCCAGAGTAGTACAAGAAATGAAACCTGAGCTCTGATTGGTTGCTATGTGGTCTTACTCCCCATAGCAACCAATCAGACCTCATAGCAACCAGAGTACATGCAACCAATCAGAGCTCAGCTTTCATTAAGAGCAGTAAAAGAAATGAAAGTGAAGCTCTGATTTTTTGTTTTGTTGTCTTGTCGCCCATAGTGACCAATCAGAGCACATAGCAACCAATCAGAGCTCAGCTTTTATTCATCCAGAGCAGTACAAGAAATGAAAGCTGAGCTCTGATTGGGGAGCACGACAACATAACAAGCAATCAGAGCATCGCTTTCATTTCTTTTACTGCTCTTAATGAAAGCTGAGCTCTGATTGGTTGTATATACTCTGGTTGCTATGAGGTCTGATTGGTTGCTATGGGGACAAGACAACATAGCAACCAATCAAAGTTCAGCTTTCATTATCCCAGAGACATGTATGAAAATAAAGCTGAGCTCTGATTGGTTGAATGTACTCTGGTTGCTATGAGGTCTGATTAGTTGCTATGGGGAGCAAGACAACAGCAACCAATCAGAGCTCAGCTTTACTTTTTCAGGAGCAGCATAAGAGATAAAATCTGAGCTCTGATTGGTTGTTATGTTGTATTGATGCCCATAGCAACGAATCAGAGTTCAGCTTTCATTTTCTCAGAGACGTGTATGAAAAGAAAGCTGAGCTCTGATTGGTTGCTAGGGGCAACAGACCGTCTCCCTATTAGACAGTTTTGGTCATTGAGGCCCTATGTCCCAGTTATCACAGGTTCTGCCCCTTTAAGTGATGGATATTCGCGGTCTAACGGCTAACGTTCTGGGGTCGGTGACCGCGCTGCCTCCAGTCCGGCCGCAGCCCCTACACTGCGGGATGTTTACATTGTCGCTGCTTTTTAATTGCTATTAGAGATGAAATTTGGGATGTTTCAGTGACCCTCCTCCCACATCTGGAGGGTTGGCAGCGCCTCAGCCCCCGATCCTGGCAGCATGATTTCTGCAGCGAGTTTCACGACTTGGCATCAAGAAGTTTTCAGAAATCTACAGAAAAGCAAGAAACAAAAAAAATAAACTTTCGGGACATAAAAAATGAACAGGAAAAAGCAGTGCACTACACCCTGCGGCCTGCGGGCGGCGCTGTGCTATTGCACTGTGGGTAAAAGTCTCCTCTTGTAGCCATATGACTCCTGTTCTGTGGCGCTGGGTGGTCGCCAGGGGTATATACAGCCCTCCCCTACCTGTACACAGGGTATATACAGCCACTCCCCTACCTTATACTCAGGGGTATATACAGCCCTCCTCTACCTGTACTCAGGGGTATATACAGCCCTCCCCTACCTGTACTCAGGGTATATACAGCCCTCCTCTACCTGTACTCAGGGTGTTTATACAGCCCTCCTCTACCTGTACTCAGGGTATATACAGCCCTCCTCTACCTGTATTTCAGGGGTATTTTACACCCCCTCCCCCTTATTACTCAGGGTATTTACAGCCCTCCCTACCTGTATCAGGGGTATATACAGCCCTCCCCTTACCTGTACTCAGGGGTATAACAGCCCTCCCTCCCTGTACTCAGGGGTATATACAGCCCTCCCTACCTGTACTCGGGGGTATATACACCCCTCCCTCCCTGTACTCAGGGGTATATCAACCCTCCTCTACCTGTAATTCAGGGTATATACAGCCCTCCCTCCCTGTACTCGGGGGTATTTTTACAGCCCCCCTCTACCTGTACTCAGGGTATATACAGCCCCCCTTTACCTGTACTCAGGGGTATATACAGCCCTCTTTACCTGTATCAGGGTATATACAGCCCCCCTCTACCTGTACTCAGGGGTTTAAAACAGCCTCCCTACCTGTACTCAGGGTATATACAGCCCTCCTTACCTGTACTCGGGGGTATATACCGCCCTCCTCTACCTGTACAGGGTATAACCACAGCCTCCTCCACCTGTACTCGGGGGTATAAAGCCCTCCTCTACTGTACTCAGGGATATACAGCCCCCCTCTACCTGTACTCAGGGTATATACAGCCCTCCCTACCTGTACTGGGGGTATATACACCTTCCCTACCTGTACTCAGGGTATTTTACAGCCCTCCCCTACCTGTACTCAGGGTATATACACCCCTTCCCTCCCTGTACTCGGGGGTATATATACCCCTCCTACCTGTACTCAGGGGTATATACGCTCTCCCCTACCTGTACTCGGGGTTTAAGCCCCCCCCTACCTGTACTCAGGGGTATATCCCGCCTCCTCTACCTGTACTCAGGGTTAAAAAGCCCTCCCTACCTGTACTCAGGGTATATACACCCTCCCTACCTGTACTCAGGGTATATACAGCCCTACCTGTATCAGGGTATTTAAGCCTCATTTACCTGTACTCAGGGGTATTATGCCCTCCCCTTCCTGTACTCAGGGTTATATACGCCCTCATTTACTGTACTCAGGGGTATATACAGCCCTCCCCTACCTGTACTCAGGGGTTATATAAGCCCTCCTCTACCTGTACTCAGGGGTATATACAGCCCCCTCTACCTGTACTCAGGGGTATGTACAGCCCTCCTCTACCTGTACTCAGGGGTATGTACAGCCCTCCTCTACCTGTACTCAGGGGTATATACAGCCCTCCTCTACCGCTGTACTCAGGGTATATATAGCCCTCCTCTACCTGTACTCAGGGTATATACAGCCATCCCCTACCTGTACTCAGGGGTATATACAGCCTTCATCTACCTGTACTCAGGGGTATATACAGCCTTCCCCTACCTGTACTCAGGGGTATATACAGCCCACATCTACCTGTACTCAGGGGTATATTACAACTCCTCCCTACCTGTCACTCAGGGGTATATACAACCCTCCTCTACCTGTACTCAGGGTATATACAGCCCTCGTTTACCTGTACTCAGAGTATATACAGCCCTCCTCTACCTGTACTCAGGGGTATATACAGCCCTCGTTTACCTGTACTCAGGGGTATATACAACCCTCCTCTACCTGTACTCAGGGTATATACAGCCCTCCTCTACCTGTACTCAGGGGTATATACAGCCCTCCCCTACCTGTACTCAGGGGTATATACAGCCCTCCTCTACCTGTACTCAGGGGTATATACAGCCCTCCCCTACCTGTACTCAGGGGTATATACAGCCCTCCCCTACCTGTACTCAGGGGTATATACAGCCCTCCTCTACCTGTACTCAGGGTCTATACAGCCCTCCCTATCTGTACTCAGGGGTATATACAGCCCTCCCCTACCTGTACTCAGGGGTATATACAGCCCTCCTCTACCTGTACTCAGGGTATATACAGCCCTCCTCTACCTGTACTCAGGGGTATATACAGCCCTCCTCTACCTGTACTCAGGGTATATACAGCCCTCCCCTACCTGTACTCAGGGTATATACAGCCCTCCTCTACCTGTACTCAGGGGTATATACAGCCCTCCTCTACCTGTACATATACAGCCCTCCTCTACCTGTACTCAGGGGTATATACCATCCTCCCCTACCTGCACTCAGGGTATATACAGCCCCCCCCTACCTGTACTCAGGGTATATACAGCCCTCCTCTACCTGTACTCAGGGGTATATACAGCCCTCCTCTACCTGTACTCAGGGGTATATACAGCCCTCCTCTACCTGTACTCAGGGGTATATACAGCCCTCCTCTACCTGTACTCAGGGGTATATACAGCCCTCCTCTACCTGTACTCAGGGTATATACAGCCCTCCTCTACCTGTACTCAGGGTGTATAAACAGCCCTCCTCTACCTGTACTCAGGGGTATATACAGCCCTCCCATACCTGTACTCAGGGGTATATACAGCCCTCCCATACCTGTACTCAGGGTGTATAAACAGCCCTCCTCTACCTGTACTCAGGGTATATAAACAGCCCTCCTCTACCTGTACTCAGGGGTATATACAGCCCTCCTCTACCTGTACTCAGGGTATATACAGCCCTCCCCTACCTGTACTCAGGGTATATACAGCCCTCCTCTACCTGTACTCAGGGTATATACCGCCCTCTTCTACCTGTACTCAGGGTATATACAGCCCGCCCCTACCTGTACTCAGGGTATATACAGCCCTCCCCTACCTGTACTCCGGGTATATACAGCCCTCCTCTACCTGTACTCAGGGGTATATACAGCCCTCCTCTACCTGTACTCAGGGTATATACAGCCCTCCTCTACCTGTACTCAGGGTATATACAGCCCTCCTTCTACCCCTCAGTACTCAGGGTATATACTGCCCTCCCCTACCTGTACTCAGGGTATATACAGCCCTCCTCTACCTGTACTCAGGGTATATACAGCCCTCCTCTACCTGTACTCAGGGTATATACAGCCCTCCTCTACCTGTACTCAGGGTATATACAGCCCTCCTCTACCTGTACTCAGGGGTATATACAGCCCTCCTACTGTACTGTTTTACCTGTACTCAGGGTATATACAGCCCTCCCATACCTGTACTCAGGGGTATATACCATCCTCCCCTACCTGTATTCAGGGTGTTTATACAGCCCTCCTCTACCTGTACTCAGGGTATATACAGCCCTCCTCTACCTGTACTCAGGTTGTATATACAGCCCTCCTCTACCTGTACTCAGGGTATATAAGGCCTATTATCTGTGTCTGGAGTCATACTGTTCCCATCCGATAGTGCTCTCTGGTATCTGACCAGCTGGGACTCATTGGCTGTCGTCCTGCAGCGTATACATTACCTATATCCTGGCATCACCCGCTCCCTGGAGCTGCGTGGCATGTATAGGGTGGGGTTTGATCCCATGATAAACATGGCAGACTACCCTATGGAAAACTCCCTCCATTATTCCTGCTATACCGGGTCCTGGTAAAAATGGGGGACAATGAATATGGCTACGAGTACCGCTCCCTCACCCCGCTTTCCCAGGCCCCTGAATGGCAGGTATGGATAGTCATGCAGGGATCGGCCGGATCGCAGCCGCTGTCTGGGGGCGATTACCAGCGCGGTGCTGTGTCTGGGCGCTCCCTGCCGGGTTTGGTTCTGAGCCCAGATCCTGTTGGCAGTGGACGGATCTCATCATCATCGGGGTCAGGTGTCGAGTGATGCCAGATCATATCGCCAAAAACGGCAAAAGACCAAAGCGATGCGGGAGAGCGGGAAAGCTGAGTGACCATATCGCAGAGGATGGGATTAGATACACAGCTCAGCAGAGAGTATCACACAGGATAGGATTAGATACAGCTCAGCAGAGTGTATCACACAGGATAGGATTATATACACAGCTCAGCAGATGATATCACACAGCATAGGATTAGATACACAGCTCAGCAGAGTGTATCACACAGGAGAGGATTAGATACACGGCTCAGCAGAGAGTATCACACAGGATAGGATTAGATACACAGCTCAGCAGAGAGTATCACAAGGAGAGGATTAGATACACGGCTCAGCAGACAGTATCACACAGGAGAGGATTAGATACACGGCTCAGCAGACTGTATCACACGGGAGAGGATTAGATACACAGCTCAGCAGACAGTGTCACACAGGAGAGGATTAGATACACGGCTAAGCAGACACAGGATAGGATTAGATACAAGGCTCAGCAGAAGGTATCACACAGGATAGGATTAGATACACAGCTCAGCAGAGAGTATCACACAGGAGAGGATTAGATACACCGCTCAGCAGCATGTATCACACTGGATAGGATCAGATACACAGCTCCTCAGTCAGTGTCACATTGGATAGGATTAGATACACTTCTCAGCAGATGGTATCACACAGGATAGGATTTGAGACACAGCTCAGCAGACAGTATCACACAGGATAGGATCAGATACAAAGCTCAGCAGACGGTATCACACAGGATAGGACTTAGATACACAGCTCAGAAGACCAGTATCAATCAGGATGGGATTAGATACACAGCTCAGCAGACGGCTATTACACAGTGTAGGATTAAGATACACAGCTCAGCAGAGAGTATCACATCAGGATAGGATTAGATAAACGGCTCAGCAGATGGTATTCATCACAAAGATGGATTGAAAACTACGGCTCAGCAGACCGGTATCACACAGGCAGAGACACTAGATACACGGTCTCAGCAGACAGTACATCCACACATGAATAGGATTATATACACCGGCTCAGCAGACAGTATTCACTACAGCTATTAGGATTAGCATACACGGCTCAGCAGACGGTATCACACAGGATATGGATTATGATACACACTCAGCAGACAGTATTACACAGGATAGGATTGATACACGGCTCAGCAGACTGTATCACCAGGATGGATTAGATATACGGTTTAGCAGACATACACACAGGATGGATTAGTCAAGATCAGCAACAGTATCACACAGCATAGGATTAGATACACTGCTCAGCAGTGAGTATCACACAGTATCGGATTAGTTCCATAGCTCAGCAGACGGTATCACACAGGATAGGATTATATTCACAGCTCAGCAGACAGTATCACACACGATAGGATTAGATACACAGCTCAGCAGACAGTATCACACAGGATAGGCGTAGAGCTCAGCTTTCTGCAGCTCTCTGATGCCCCCCATGTCTGGGTGTGAATACATCCTTTCTAAATCAGCTGTGTTTGAGCCACAGCCCCCATACTGCAGACAATGGGGGGCGCTGCCATCTGGTGACTGTTTGTGAGTATTACACTGAGTCCTAACCCCTCCCGTATTCTTTTTTCCCATAAAATCAGAGGGTCCTCACTATTTACAAACGGAAAGCTTCAGTTCTGCAAAGTATATAGGGGCGATGTATTCCGATCCCCAAAATGACCCTAATGAAAGCACGTTACACTGCTGTACAGCCAGTGCCCCCACAAGGCTCAGTCAGTACCCCTGTAAATACCGCCATATACTTCAGAACAGTCCACAATGCTCAGTCAGTACCCCTGTAAATACCGCCATATACTTCAGTACATTCCACAATGCTCAGTCCTTAACCCTATTAATACCGCTATATGCTTCATTACATTCACACAATGCTCAGTCTTTACCTGTATTACTACCGCCATATACTTCCGTACATTCCACAATGCTCAGTCAGTGTCACCAATGATTGGGTAATGCCCCATACATTCCTCAGTGAACTCTGAGCCGCCATATTTGGTGTGACCTTTAATGAGCTCCCCCCAAAGTGATGTCCGGAGTCGCTCCCCTCCCTGATCAGAAGGGACATTGCTGGACGGACGAGGACATCAGCGGCAAATCTCATCACATGGGGGGGACAAGCATTGTAACGGACAGCAAAGTGCCCCCCTCTCGGGAATCCCCTGCATCGCACCTGAGTCTGTGCTCCCCCCATTCTGTGATATCCACACCCAGGAGTGGGGCGAGGTATAAGGGTGCCCTAAGCAAATAAGGCACATAGCACCCCCCCCAAGGGGGAGGGCAGCCCCCTCCGTGCCTCCTGGTGCTCCTTTGTCTGCCTGGGATGAAGGGGCGCTCATCGACCCGGTCCTGTCCACACCTCGCCCAATATAGCAGCATTTCAGGGTAGAAACCACAGGGACTAGGATTGGCCCTGAAGTCCTGGAATCCCTAATCAGATGCCAGACACCCCAGTCCCCGTTCCCCTACGACCTGCTGTCTGTGTCCTTTCTCCCTTGACGTGAAGTAGCATAACGGGGGCTAGAGATGGCGCGGACGTCCCCTCTTCCTGATGCGCTCAAGTCGGCAAACAAATGGCAAGGACTTCAAAGATTGGCGCATGCACCTGCGCATGCGCCGGTCTCCAAAGCTCCGGAAGTTGTACGCTGTATGGTGATATGGCGACATCGAGTGCAGAGCAAGAACAAATGATATTGTGAGCCCTGTGCAGCCAACGAGACTGGACTCCCCCTCTGGAAGCGGCACAGACTAGCAATATCCCTGAACCCCTAGAGACCCCCTCTCCTCTGGAGTTTAGATGCAATGCACCCGAGTCTCCGCTGCCCCGAGCCCTGATGTCCAGGCCCTTTTTCCTTAGACGTGCAGAAATGGCAATGGGTACAACCGTCACTGATGCGCTCAAGTCGGCAAACAACTGGCAGGAACTACAAAGAACAGCGCATGCACCTGCGCATGCGCCAGACTCTGAAGCTCCCGGCACCAGTATACTGACTATCACAGAGCCAGAACATATGATATTGTGAGCCATGTATGTACAACCAATGATGAGCTGGATTCCTCTGCACCCCTGGGAAACGACATGGAAACGACTAGGAAAGGCCCTGAAACCCTCTCCTTCTCCCCGAATTTGATGCATTTAAAGGGGTGGGGGATGGAGGGGAGGTGGGGGGGGGGGGCGTGTCCTCACTACCGGGATCGCTGCTTTTATGTTAAAGACTTGCAAAAAACAAGTAACTCTTGCAAATATGTGTCCATAAACAGTTTCTACACTCTATATAGATATTCCCCTTTTTTTGTGCTGCATCAGCTCCTCATGTCAATATAGCTATCAAACTGTCAGTATCACTACAACCTGATAGGCTCCAGCCGTTGGTCAATATAGCTACAGACTGTGTACTCAGCAAGCTCGTCACTGCAGGCAGTAGAAAGAGAAACCAGTAAACTAGCCCCGATATTCGAACAACAGAACTGTGGTAAGATGAATCGATGTAGTGAGACAACCCCTTTAACCCCGAGGGCCCCCCCCCCCCCGAGCTCTAATGGTTATTATTATTTATTATAAAGCGCCACTAATCGATAAGGAGGAGGGAAGAGACAAGAGCTGGGTGCAGACATGTTTGTGGAGGGTGTAGTGGGGTTATTGTAGGTTATAGGCTTCTGTGGGTTTTCAGGTTACTTTTGAAGCTGGTGAAAGTGGAGAAGAGTCTGAGGTGTTTGCGGCCAGATTGAGTTCCAGAGTGTTGGGGGAAAGCTACGGGAGAAGTCGTGGAGGACGTTGTGTGAGGAGTGGATAAGGGGAGAGCGAGGAGAAGGTCCTGTGAGGAAGCGGAGAGTGCGTGGGGGGGGAGATATTTGGAAATTAGGGCAGTGTTGTAGGTGGGGAGTGGTACATGGAGCAGCTTGTAGGTCATGGTTAGTAACTTGAACTGGATTCTCTGGGCAATGGGAGCCAGTGAATTGATCGGCAGAGGGGAGAGGTAGAGGTAGAGGAGGAGAGAGGTGAATCAGACGGGCAGCAGAGTTAAGGATGGGTTGAAGGGGAGCAAGGGAGCTGGATGGGAGAAGGATGTTGCAGTAGTCTAGGCGGGAGATGACGAGGGCAGGGACCAGCATGTTTTTAGTGTCTAAGTTGAGGAATGAGCGGATGCGAGAGATATTTTTATGCCCTTTCTCCCCACACATGAAGAAATGGCCTGGGCTACAACCACTACAGATGCTCTCAAGTTCTTCAACACGTGGCAGGAATATCGAAGAGGGGCACAAGCACACATTCCTGCGCATGCGCCAGTCTTCAGAGCTCCTGCCACTCACTTGTATGCTGGGTTGGCAACTTTGAGCGCCGAGCCAGAACAGATGATTTTGTGGCCGATAAACTGGATACCCCCCGGCCCCCGCTTTCTATTATTTCTATAATGACTCGCCCCCCTCTGTTACTGATCTCCTGCTGTTATGAACTCTGTTGATTTGTGTTGGTGTCTATTATCTATAGAATTATCATATTCTGTATTTGCCTCAGTGTTTGACAGTGGAAGGTGGTGATAACCGGCGCCGAGTCAATAGCACAGGATGTTCAACACAGGCTATTTACGCTCGGACACGGGATGCCCGATGACTCCCACGGTGCCAGGGGAGGGGGGAGGGGAGCACTTCGCCGGCCCATAGAACATTCATTATAGCAGACGTGTAGTCGACGCTAGTAATTGACATGTCCCTTAATCTCCACCCGCGGGCCGGATTGGTCTGAAGCGGGGAGAGAGCGCGAAATTCCATAGTTTCTCTATGAGAACTGCGGATTACCGTTATGGTCTGAGGACAGTATCTCGCCGTTAGAGCGCAGTATGGCGAGATGTACCGGAGCGAGATTCGTCCCAATTTAAACGGCCGTCGTGAAAAGTGCCTTGTAATTTTTCGGATGTCACCAAGCTATGCAGGGTAGTCAATCATATGGAAGATGCTATAAATTGCAAGCAGGACCTGGTCACATGAGTGCTTTGGGGCATTACACTTGGCAATGGGGTTCAAAGTGGATAAAGGTAAGGTTATGCATCTGGGTAGAAATAATCTGCAGCATCATATGTAATGGGGGTAATTAATCTGCAGCATCATATGTCTGGGGGTATTAATCTACAGCCATCTTATGTCCTGGGGGTATATATCTTCAGCATCATATGTTCCTAGGGGTAATAATCTGCGCCATCATATGTCCCTGTGGGTAATTACACTGCAGCATATATGTCCTGGGGGTAATTATCTGCAGCATCATATGTCATGGGGGGTAATAATCTGCAGATCCTATGTCCTGGGAGTAATAATCTGCAGATATATTCTGGGGGTAATAATCTACAGTCTATCTGATGCTGGGGGTAATAATCTGCAGGCTTCATATGTACCTAGGGGTAATAATCTGCAGCATCATTATGTCCTGAGGGTAATAATTCTGCAGAATCATATGTCCTGGGGGTAATTATCTGCAGCATCTTAGTTCCTGGGGGTTATAATCTAGCGCATCATATGTCCTGGGGGTAATTAATCTGCGCTCATATGTCCTGGGGTAATAATCTGCAGCATCATATGTCCTGGGGGTAAATATTCATGCAGCATAATATGTCCTGGGGGTAATTATCTGCTGCATCATATGTTCTGGGGGTAATAATCTGCAGCATCATTGTCCTGGGGGTAATAATATGCAGCTCATATGTCCTGGGGGTTAATAATCTGCAGCACCATATGACTGGGGGTAAATAATCTGCCAGAATCATATGTCCTAGGGGGGAGAAAAACTGGAGAATCTGGACGTTTCTTGTGATCTTAGTTTTCAGAATAGCATGCAGTTTGTCAAATCAGTGCCTCTAGGCAGCAGGTATTGGGTGTATTACAGAGTCCTGGAGAATCGCAGGACAAGATGTAATTCTACCGCTGTACAAAGCATTGGTGCAGCCTCACTTAGAATATGCTGTTCAGTTCTGGGCCCCAGTTTATAGAAGAGATGTAATGAAGCTAAAGAGAGTGTAAAGACGAGCAACCAAATTTAAATAAGGGGAATGGAGCATCTTAGTTATGAGGAGAGGATAGAAGAATTGAAGTTATTTAGTCTTGAGAAAAGACGGCTCCAGGGGGACACGATTCATTTACATAGATATATAAATGGTCCCTACAAAAAGTATGGGGACAAATTATTTCATGTAAAGCCGCCTCAAAAGACAAGGGGACATTCCCTTCGACTAGAGAAAAAAGGATTCAATCTCCAGAGGAGAAGAGCGTTCTTCACTGTAACAACTGTGGAATAGCTGCCTTAGGAGCTGGACACAGCAGGAACAGGTGAGGGTTCAAGAGAGGCTTAGATACCTACCTGGAACTAAAGAATATTAATGCTATGTACGTAGCTATGTAAAATTCTGGATCCTGGCTGGTGGCGGCTCTGGGGTCAGATATGGGGTCTCCACTGGAGCAAATTGGGGGGTTTCAGGGCATTCGCCAGTGGGGAGTCTGGGCTTAAAATCCTTGTCTCCCTCCCTTCACCCACATTTTCCCCTCCTTGGTCGAACTTGATGGACGCGTGTCTTTTTTCAACCGTACAATGTAACTATGAGCCCAGAGCAGACGCCACTGATCCCCTGACACCAACAAGAAACACAAGACCAACTCACTGTCTATTTTATAAGAATTCATTTTATTCAAATTATTCCGGAGATTTCCACAATAGATAATCTATGTAGAGGATATTATAATTCTCGGGTGTGATACCAGAATCCTCTGCACATTCTTATGTCAGAAAGTTCCAGAAATAATAAACAGTTCCTCAAACTTCCGATCACACAGAGGATATACTACATTTATTCTGTTTGGTTTTAGTAATCTCTTTATGCTAACACGATTGTATATTGGCCCAATTGATTATCATTACAGTTTGTTCTCACACAGATGAGAGTTCGTTACAATGTATCAGTGCAGACAATGCTATGGGAGAGACAGATATCTCTCCTGTTCTAGACTCCAGGCTGACGGCTCTGACCTACAGCATCCTGACACATTGTATCGAGCCCCTACAGCATCCTGACACATTGTATCGAGCCCCTACAGCTCCCTGACACATTGTATCGTGCCCCTACAGCTCCCTGACACATTGTATCGAGCCCCTACAGCTCCCTGACACATTGTATCGAGCCCCTACAGCTCCCTGACACATTGTATCGAGCCCCTACAGCTCCCTGACACATTGTATCGAGCCCCTACAGCTCCCTGACACATTGTATCGAGCCCCTACAGCTCCCTGACACTTTGAGGGCCCCCCCTCCTCCCTGCCTTGTACGGCCCCTACAGCCCCCTACACATTGTATCGAGCCCCTACAGTTTCCCTGACACATTGTATCAGCCCCTACACCCCCTGACAATTGTACGAGCCCCCAAAAATGTATAGTCTGTTTCATTCAGGGTCACAAGCAGAGTTCTGAAAATTTAAAGGAAAATTAGAAAGTTACAAACTGTTATTATAAGGCCGCCCCCGGGCTTTACGCCTAAGAGGGATTGTAGATTTGTTCTTAAAGAGATCGTCTCACTACAAGGTTTGCTTTTTATGTTAAAGATCTTGCAAAAACAAGTCACTTTGCAATAGTGTCCTTAACAGTGCCTACCTATTCCTAATATCCCCTTTTGTAGGGGCTGCATCAGCCCCCTATAACAGACCTTTTCATCTTCCTGATAGGCTGCCACCGGTCGCTATACACAAAAACCTTTCAATCTCCCCCCATAGTGCCAGCATGTTTCCCTATAGCTACGCCTGTGTGATCTCTCCTGACGGCGAAAAGAAAACTGGTTCTATAGCTACAGCCCTGGCAGCCCCTTCCTGATAGGCTGCCACACGGTTGCTATAGCTACAGACCTGTTCTCCTCTCCTGTGGGCTTCCACACTGGTTTTCTATAGTTACAAAAAGTTCAATTTTTTCATGATGGGCTCCAGCAGGTTGTATAGCAAAACCCCGTTTGATCCTCATGATAGGGCGCCACATGGTTGCTTAAAAGCTAAGACCTGTTAAATCTCCCTTGGCTGCCGCAGGTTGCTATAGTACGACTGTTCAATCACCAGATGGGCCCCCAGCCCCTGGTTTTGCTATAGCTACGGGACCTTGTTTACTGTCCTAAGTAAAAGCCATAAAAACGCCCCTAAATTAAAAATAAAAAAAGGACGGGGTCAATAATCAAGTTGGGACAACCCCTTTAGTTGAATTTGGTAATGGTGGGAAACAGAACGGTATTCAAACCCCAACAAAAAGTTTGTTTTTTTTGATACGCAAAAAAGGGGTTTTTTACATTTGTTTTGCTCTCTTTGCCCCGCTAAAATATCCACCTCTTTCTCCCCTATGTGCTGCTGTGGATCTGGAATTGTCTTCAAGCTACTATATGCTGGTAACTGGAACTAAAAGTGCCAGCACACCCAATTAGTCTCTTTTTTGAACGGGGGAAGATGTAATCAGAAGGGTGTAAGCGGGGATGCCTTTTTTTTTTGAGAGGGATTATCTGGGTCTGTGATATTGGTGGTTTGATATCAGGGTGGTGTGTGGGGAAGGGATAGGGGGGAGGTGAGGGTGGTTCCCCCCCCACACCCAAAATCATTGCTCAGGGGGGCGTCTGGTTCCCTTCATTGGTCACCAGGCACCGCGCTGTGCATTTTGCAGCTGAACATCACAATTGGGCTCATTAGACGTGCCTCGTAACAATAATGACCCGTCGCCCCCCAAGAGCGCTCTAAACGAGGAAAGGCCATTGTAGGGTGCCCAAAACCCAAATTAAAACCCAAATCTAACGTAGGCTGGACTGGCCCTTTAAATTCCCCTTTTTTAATTTAAACACAAAATTTGGGCTATGACTAGAACGAAAATTTGGGTGTGTGGGGGGGGGGCTGGGGAAGTATTTCTTTGTCACCAGGGGCCCGTGTCATACTCACAGGGGGCCCATTCTATGATACTGGGGAAACGTCTGATATTAAAAGGAAAAGTCCATAAAACACATCCGGACATGATGCCATGAGTGAGGGGTGGGGGACCCCCGCTATGAGCGGTGCTAGCACACTATACAGCTTGCAGTCAGCAAGGCTTACATCTCTCAGATCCTCAGGACATTGATGTTTCCCCTTTAAAACCGATACAGATTGGATTGTACGATGAATTGCTGAGACTTGTTGTACGCAGCGCAGCGTCCTACGTAGTTCTGCTCCGTTCGAACGACGAGGGTATGAATCATGCATCAATGCCGGAGACTTTCACCACTTGACAACTCCTTACATTCTCCTTCCTGCAAAAAGTTATTTTGAATTAAATCTTCATGTAGAATTAACCTATGAATTATACTTCAGAGCTAATTATATTCGTAATAATGAGGATAATACGGCGGGGACCAGAGAATTGAGTGCACTCGAAAGATAATACAGGAGTAACCAGGATCAGTATAGGGGTAATTAATGTATGTACAGTGCGCACCCCGCAGATAGTGAGTGACTCTGGAGGTAATCAGGATGTAAACCCGGTTTAGTACAGGTAAGTAAAGTATGACAGTGACTGCCCACAGAATTGAGTGGCTCTGGAGGGGTAATAAGGATGTAACTCAGGATCATACAGGATAAGTAATTATTACAGGGCGCACCAGCAGAAAAGTAGCGCAGCTCTGGAGGGTAATACAGGAGTAAAATCAGGATCTACAGATAAATAATGATGTACAGTGACTGCACAGCAGAATAGTTGGGGCCTCGGGGGATAATACAGGGTTAACTCAGGATCATACAGGAAAGTAATGTATGTAAAAGTGACTGCACCAGCAAATAGTGAGGCGCTCTGGAGGATAAACGGAGGTAACTCAGGGTCAGACAGGAAAGTAATTATTTCATGACTGCACCAGCAGAAATGACGCACTCTGGGGGATAATAAGGATTTAAACCCGGATCATACAGATAATAATTATGTACAGGGGCTGCACCAGCGAAAGTGATGCAGTCTGGAGGATAATCAGATGTAACTCAGGATCTACAGGATAAGTAATGTAGACATACCACCAGCAGAATAGTGAGTGCAGTCTGGAGGATAAAAAGGATTAACTCAGGGTCGTAAGGTTAAAAATAAAAGTATGTACAGTGAGACCCGCAGAAAATGAGTGCAGCTTGGGGGATAATATAGGGTGTAATCAGGATCAGACAGGGTAAATAAGTATACACAGTGACTGCACCACAATAGGAGTGCGCTCTGGGGGAAAAACGGATAAATCAGGGTAGAAAAGGGTAAGTAATGTATGTCAGTGAAGCACCAGCAAATAGTGGTGCACTCTGGAGGATAATACAGGAGTAACTCAGGATCAGTACAGGATAAGTATTTTATGTACAATGACGCACCAAGAAAGTAGCGCTCTCTGGGGGGAAAAATACAGGATGTAACTCAGGATCGTTCAGGGTAAGTAATGTATGACACTGAAAGCACCCCAGAAAGGGTGAGCTCTGGGGGATAATACAGGAGGGAACTCGGATCAGTAAGGTAAGTAAGTATGTACAGTGACTACCACAGAAAATTTAGTGCCTCTGGGGTATAATACAGGATTTAAACCCGGACAGCAGGATAAGTAATGTATTACACATGACTGCACCAGCAAAATGAGGCCCCTGGAGGATAAACAGGCTGTAAATCAGGTCATACAGGATAAGTAATGTTTGTACAGTGAGCACCAGCAGAATAGTGAGTGCAGCTCTGAGTATAATACGGAATTTTAATCAGGATCAACAGGATAAATAAGTATGTACAAGTGACTGCACCAGCAGGAAAAGTGAGGGAGCTCTGGAGGATAAAACGGAGGTAACTCAGGATCAGTACAGGATAATAATGTATGTACACGTGCACACCAGCAGAAAGTGAGTGCAGCTCTGGAGGATAAAACAGGGTTTAACTCAGGATCAGTACAGGATAATAATGTATGTACAGGGCGCCCACAGAAAAGTGATCAGCTTAAGGTAAAAGGAGTAACTCAGATCAGACAGGATAATTAAATTTGTATGACAGTGACGCACCAAGAATATTTGTGCAGCTCTAGAGGATAAACAGATTAACTCAGGATCATACGGGAAAATAATTTATTACAGTACTGCACCAAAATAGGAGCGCACTTGAGGATAAAAACAGGATGTAACTAGGATCGTACAGGGAAATTTTAAAGATGAACAAGTGATCTCCAGCAGAAAGGATGAGCTCGATAAAAATACAGAATGTAACCGGGTCATACAGGAAAAGTAAGTATTACACAGTGACTGCACCCCGCAAAATTGTGCGCAGTCTAGATATAATACGGTGTAACCCGGATCAGACAGGATAAGTAAATTTTTACAGGGCTGCACCAGCGAAAAGTGATCAGCCCCAGAGTAAATACAGGGTGTAAAATCAGGATCAGTACAGGAAATAATTTACATGACGCACCAGCAGAAAAATGAGTGCAGCTCGGAGGATATTTCAGTGTAACTCAGGGTCAGTGCAGGAAGTAATGTATTACCATGACGCACCCCAAAAAGTGAGTGCAGCTCGAGGGGTAATACAGGATGTAATCAGGATCAGTGCAGGTAAAATAATTATTACACAGTGACTGCACCCGCAGAATAGTTGTGCACTTGGAGGGGTAAAACAGGATGTAACTCAGGTCAGTACAGGATAATAAGTATGTACAACTGCACCAAAAATAGTGAGGCAGCTCTGAGGGTAAACAGATTTTTCTCGGGCAGTACAGGATAAGTAATGATGTACATGACTGCCCCGCAGAATAGTGAGGCACCCCTTGGGGGGATAATACGGGTGTAACTCAGGACATACGGGGTAAGTAATGTAGTACATTGACTGACCCGCAAAAAGGATGCAGCTCTGAATAAATACAGGTGTAACCAGGATCATACAGATAATAATGATTCACAGTGCGCACCAGAGAATAGTGGCGCAGCTCTGGGGGGATAATACAGGATGTAACTCAGGATCAGTACAGGTAAGAGTTGTACAGTGACTGCCCAGCAGAATGTTTAGTGCAGCTCTGGGGGATAATACGGTGTAACCAGGATCAGTAAAGGAAAGAATGTATGTACCAGTACTCACCACAGAATATGAGTGAGCTCTGGAGGTGAATAAACAGATGTAAAATCAGGGTCATAAAGGATAAGTAATGTATGTACATGACTCCCAACAAATGTGAGGCAGCTTTTGGGATAATACAGATTAACCAGGATCAGTACAGGATAAGTAATGTAGTACAGTGAGCACCCCCAAAAAAGTGAGGCAGCTCTGGGGGAAATACAGATTAACTCAGGGCATACAGGGTAAGTAAGTATGTACATGACTGCACCAGAAAAGGAGGCAGCTCTAAGTATAAACAGGGTGAACCAGGATCATACAGGATAAGTAATGTATGTACACATGATGCCCAGCAAATAGTGGCGCAGCTCTGGAGGGTAATACAGGATTAACTCAGGTCTCAGGATAAGTAATTATGACAGTGACTGCACCAACAGAATATGAGCGCAGCTTGGAGGATAATCAGGATGTAACCGGATCGTACGGATAAGAAATTATGACATGACCACAGCAAAATAGTGAGTGCACTCTGGGGTATTTATAGAAGTAAATCAGGTCAGTAAGGATAAGTAATGTATGTACAGGACGCACCACAAAAGTGAGCGCAGCTCTGGAGGGTAATACAGTGTAACTCGGGTCAGTACAGGAAATTTTTATGTACACAGTGACTGCACCCCAGAATAGTGAGTGCAGCTTGGGGGATAATTTCAGGGTGTAACTCAGGTCGTACAGGGTAAGAATGTATGTAAATGACTGCACCAGCAGAATAGTGAGCGCAGCTTTTGGAGGATAATACGATTAACTCAGGATCATCCGGGATAAATTTAATGTTGTACAGTGACTGCACCAGCAAATAGTGAGGGGGCCAGCTCTGGGGGTTTTTAAACAGGAGGGTAACTAAAGGATCAGTACGGGAAAAGGGTCACTTTTTTTGAGTATCCTCCTCAGTGGGGTTTCTTGGGGAGGGTTGGCCCAGAATATTGGTGACGATGAACATTAGGAACCCGGGGCGTTTTGGGTTCAATTAACAGGCCCAGGGCCCACGGCCAAAAGTCCCCAAAAAAAATCGGGGATGAAAATTTCCAGCGATCACCCCAGGTCCGAGACCCTTTGGAACATCTGAAGAAACAGGGACCGGTCAGTACAGAGTTATAAGGAAAAAAAAGGGGGTTTCCCCAAAACCAAATCCCTGTAAAACTGTTTTCTGAAAACTTGGGGAAAAATCTCCCAACGGGTTGAATACTTTTGGACTTACATTGAAAATTTAAAATTATTTTTTTAAATTTTTCCTCAATTGTTCTCTGTTATCACCCATGTCAGGATGGGGAGAAGCTGCTGGAGAGCTCTGGGGTAAGTGAAATGAGGCGACAGTAACCTTCCTGCCCTCCAGGATCCCAGCTGTGTATCACATAACTCTATTCACATCCTATGTGACTGATTTCGGGCCGCTCCTTTTATAACGCTCCAGCACTGAAATAACCAGAGCCCTTTACACCCTATGGACGAAAACAGCCGCCTCTTATAACGCCCCAGTACGATAAAACCCAAACATTAAACTTTTCCCTTTGGTGAGGGATATCAGCCCCCTCCTCTTATAACGCTCCATTTCTGATAAACCTCCAGACATTATTTCCTATGTACTGATATCACCGTCCTTTTTTATACCTCCCTTTTTCTGATATAACCCCGAAAAATTTACCCCCTATTGAACTGATATCAGCTGCTCCTTTATAACGCCCCATACTGAATAACCCCCAACTTTAAACCCTATTTGACGATATCACCGCCCCCTTTTTTAAAACGCCCGTACTGATAGAACCAAAAACATTAAACCCTAATGTGACTGATATCCCGCTCCTCTTATAACCCCAGTACTGTTTTAAAACCCAGAGACTTTACATCCATGTGACGGTTTATCACCCCTCCTTTTATAACGCTCCAGTACGATATAAGCAGAGACATTACACCCCTTTAAGTGACTGATACACCCTCCTCTTATAACGCCCCCAGTACTGATATAACCCCCCAGACTTTTACATCCAATGTGACTGATATACCCGCTCCCCCTTATAACGCCCCAGTACTAAATAAAACCCAGAGCATTAATCCTATTTTCTGAATCAGCTGCTCCTCTTTTAAAGCCCCCAGAAAGGATAAAACCTCCAGACATTACCCCCTATGTGAGGATATCAGCCGCTCCCTTATAACGCCCCGTCTGATATAACCAGAGACATTCCCTCCTATGTGACTGATATCAGCCGCCCCTTCTTATAACGCCCATTTAACGGATAAAAACCCAAAGGACTTCCATCCTATGTGACGGTTTCCACCGCCCCCTTTTTAAACGCCCCAAAACTGTTTAAAACCCAGAGACATTACACCCCTATTGACGGGATTTTCACCCTCCTTTTTAAAAAACGCCCATACTATATAACCTCCAGCCTTTAAAATTTCCAAATTGATAAATATCAGCCGTCCCCCTTATAACGCTCCAGTACGGATAAAAACCTCCAGAAATTACACCCCAAAATGTGCCCTGATATAGCCGCTCCCTTAAAAACGCCCCCACACTGATAAAACCCAGAAAAATTTTACTTCCTATGTGACAAATTTTAAAGCCGCTCCTCTTAAACGCTCCGGGTGCTGATATAACCTCCAGACATTTACTTCCAAATTGACTGATATCAGCCGCCCCTCTTATAACGCTCCGCACTGATAAAACCCTTCCCGACATTACATCCTATGTGGATACCCAAAGCCCCCCTCTTAAAAAGCTCCATTTACTGATATAAGCAGAGACTTCCCATCCTATGTACTGTTTACCCACCGCTCCTCTTAAAAAGCTCCAGTCTGATACAACCACCAGACTTTTTACTTCCCATGTGACTGATATCACCCGCTCCTCTTAAAACGCTCCAGTACTGATATAAGCAGAGACATTAAAATCCTTTGACTGATATCAGGCCGCCCCTTTTTATAACGCTCCATTCCCTGTTATAACCCCAAACATTACAACCCCCGGTCTGATATCAGCCCCCTTTAAAAAAACGTCCAGTACGGGCTTATCCAGAGACTTTACATCCTATGTAAATTGATATCACCGCTCCTTTTAAAAAACGCCCCAGTACTGATATAACCAACATTACATCCTATTAAACTGTTTATCAGCCGCCCCCCTTTTAAACGCTCCAGTACTGATATAACCTTCAACTTTAACATCCTAGGGACTGATATCACCCCCCTCTTAAACGCTCCGTCTGATAAAACCCAAAGGACTTTAAAATCCTATGTGTCTGATATCAGCCCGCTCCCCCCTTTTTTAAACCCCTCCATACTGATATAACCCCATTGTGAAACTCTTTGGGTGCCAGTACTTACCTATGACCTGTAGGTACAATGTGGTGCTCTGCTCCCCGTAGCTGTTCACGGCGCGACACGTGTATTCTCCCTCATCAGACTTCTCCAGCTCAGTGATTGACAGCTCCAGGTCATCAGGGGCCAGTTTATACTTCGCCCAAATCGAACGGGAACCTCCTGATCCCCCCTGAGGACACAGCCAAGCACCAAATCAGTCCAACACACATCTAATCCTCTCCTGTGTGATACTGTTGCTGACTGTGTACCCAAACCCCACCTGTGTAAAGTAACTGCTGAGCCGGTTCCCCCTCCTATCCGTGTATACTGTCTGCTGACTGTGAAATTAAAAACCCTTTAACCCTGTGTGATACGTCGCGGGAGCTGTGTATCTAATCCTATCCTGTGTGTACGTTCTGACTGGATCTAATCCTTCCGGTGATAAGTTGCTGGTGTGTTCTAACCCATCCCCGTTATCTGTTGCGAGCTGTGTATCTAATCCCATCCTGTGTGATAGTCCCGTGAGCTTGTATTATCCATCCTGTGTGATAGTTGCTGAGCGTGTATCTAATTTTCCGTGTGAAGTCTGCTGAAACTGTATCAAAACCTTCCTGTGTGATACTGTTGTAGCCTGTATCTAATCCCTTCCCGTTGATATTCTCTGACCCTTATCTAATCCTATCCTGTTTTTTGGTATATCTGGGAGCCGTGTATCTAATCCCATCCTGTGTGTAAATGCTGGCCTGTATTTCACCTTCGTTATTCTCTGTGGCTTGTATTAAACCCATCCCGTGTGATATAAAATGCTGAGCCGTGTATTTATCCTTCCTGTGTAATTCTGTGAAGGGGTTTTCTAATCTACCTGTGTGATACTTGCTGAGCGGTTCTAATTACCTGTTGATATTCTGCTGAGCCGGGTTTTTCTAAACCTATCCTGTGTGTACCGTTGTGAGGGGATTTATCCCATCCGGGGTATACTCTCGGTGAGCTGTGTATCTAACCCTTTCCGTGTGATATATCGCTGAACTGTGTATTAATCTATCCTGTATATAAATGACAAAAAAAAGGGAAGGGGGCGTGTTTGGGTGGTTTCGTCCAAAGTAATAAAACAAATAAAAAAAAAAAGGTGCTACCCGGTGGTGTTGTGCGACTTAATTTTAGGCAAACATCAAATAGTCGCTGGGGAGCTTATCCGAGCTTTGAAAAAAAGCCGTTATGGCTTACCAAATTATTAAAGGATTTAGCCAATTAATACATTGTTTGGGACCTTTTAAAAAGACAAGGAATGTATATTTGTAACAATGGTGTCCCTGCCTTCTATTTTCCCAAAATTTCACCCACTTAGGCTTGAAATGTGTTGAAAAGATGTTGTCTACTGATAAGGATTTAACTGAGGCACAAAAAAAGTTTCTTTTATTAGGTTTAAAATTTATTTTAGAATTTTTTTTTTTTAAAATATAATGGTGTTTTCTATCAACAAGTGAAGGGCACTGCCATGGGTACGAGGGTTTTCTCCCCCGTCGCCATTTTTTTGGGGGCGTTGAACCCAATTTATTACTCCACCCTTTTCTATATGG
>JAODAL010033181.1:0-45906 GCA_025379985.1 Phyllomedusa bahiana | reverse complement strand
GAATCCAAACCCCAATTTTTTACTTTTTCAAATGAACCCTTTTTTTTACCAAAAACCCTCTTGTGCAACGTGCAGGACACCACCTGCTTTGAAGCCCATAAGAATAGGGTACCCTGAACCTTAAAAAGAGCACTTCGGAAACCCCCCCCCCCCCCCCGGTTCAATTTAGCGGAGCTTCTCCACGTGGTTATTTCCCCACATTCTGTAGGACATCCACTTCTACTTTAATGGCATGGGCACAAAAGAAACCCTTTTCCTTTGTGAGGGGTTGGTAACCTGGAGAGAGTTTTCATCCAAACTTGGCCACCTCTGCTTTAAACTCAAAGGGTGGGTCAGCATCTGTCCTATTTTTGGGGAAAAGTGACCTGGCATTCAAGGCTTCTGCCACTAGGGGCGTCGTTTTAGAGCCCGGGAGAAACGTGCCCCGAGAGCCTGGCTGGTGGGGGAACCCAGGTTTTGCAGTCAGAAACATTGGTGCTGACCCTTGGGACGTAGAAAGGCTAATGTCCACCTTTAGGGGCGGCCCTCCCGAACAGCTCAGAGGGGTGGTCTTTTCCCCTTCCAGGCCCCTTGCCAGCCCATATTGTGGGCCGGGAAACCCTATTAAAGGCCTCCACCCCAAAGGGGGATCGGGTTTTTGGTTGCTCCCCAAACCCGGGAGCGCTGGAGTGGAGAGGCTCGGGCCCCCGGGAGGTTTGAGGGAAGCCTAAAAGTAACATGAGAATACTGTGGTTTTGGGGGTGCTTTTGGGTAGGCAAACCCTGAGTAAGGGGGACTGTTTATGTATATTTAGTCTAACGGCTGGGGACTTTATTTTTTTATGGTTTTTTTTTTAAAACCTATCCTGTTTGAAAAAAAAAAATGCTGAGGCCATTTCAAATCCCAGGGTCCAGGTGAGGGGGGGCCTCCCCTTTACCAAAGACCGATTCCAAAAAACCCCCTTACCGGCCAATTGGGGCGGGCCGGGACGCAGGAGTTGTCACATATGTTTTACTATCCCTATGTATATCCACGATATATAAATGATGGAAGAGCTTGATTACTTGAAAATGTGAAGGAACTGCAACTTTATCCCTTCCCGAAACTAGCCCCCCACCCCGACGGCTTTTAAACCCTGCATCTATAAAGACAGTTCAGGATAAGTGTTTTTTTTAGTTTACATTGGCCTTGTCTTTTTTTTACATGAAAGCCAGCATGAGGACAAAGAGCCGGAAAACCACGTGATGGTATATGTACACAATATATACATACACGAGTGTCAGGACTCAGCTGCTCTCGGCAAGAGCTTTATCAAGCATTTTGTTACACTCACCTGCTCCATATTGACACAGTGTTTATATCATTAGTTATTTCCCTGGTTAAACAATACATTAGACACATTCCGTCCTCAAAGTTTTCAGTTTCTAATTGATCGCTTTGAATGTTGAAGCGGCGCGCACTTTATCTGAGCTCATTATATGCTAGGTTTTATTTACTGGACTTATTTTAGCTGATAACGTTCCGCTTTAATGTTCATTTCTCCACAATACCATTTTCAATTACATAGGAGACTTAGAGGATGTATACAGCAGTGTAATTAGAACACTCAGGGCCCTAAACAAAAGTCACGAACGGCCCCCGATAGTAAATTGAACTTCTGTAGTGCACACAGCGACATAAGTATTTAGTAATTAAATACTTTAGTACTCTATACTCTAATACTTTAATACTTTAGTACTCTAAGTATAAGTACTTAGAGTGTAACAGTGCTTTCAGGATACTTTTGAAGATAACCTGTTATGTGTGTAGCAGTACTTCTGGCCATTGTATAACTTATATATGACATTTGTCTCGAGTTTTTTCCTCCTACAAGCTTTATCTAAATTTTTGTTGTCCCTGAGCTTGTGGGTGGAGACTGCTATGATGTCTCCCACACACTACACACACACACATATATACACACTTACCCAAACGAATATACACATACACACAAACAGTGATCTTGTTCCCCTAAATTGATATAGCACACCCTAGGATGCAGATGTGCATGGAAACATTTTGGAGGAGCTGCATTGCTAATTATTAGAATTAGTGTTGCTTGAATCGGCTCCTGTTCAGTTTCAAACTGGTTCAACACAACCTAAACATAACTGTAATCCTAACCCTATGTCGGTTAACTAATCGTTCCGCTAAGCTTCAGTGCTTTCAGTCTGACCTCATTTCCAGTTACAATATCTCAGAAATTTAAGTACACCCCTCACATTTTTGTGAATATTATATTATTGTAATCTTTTCATGGAACAATACTGAAGATATGACACTTTGATACACTGTATAGTAGTCAGTGCACAACTTGTATAGTAGTGTAACTTTGGTGTGCTCTCAAAATAACTCAAGAGCCAACAAATTGTGCCCAATTTGCCATTCTTCTCCCTCTACGGTGCCATTTGACTCAGTGTTACAAGGTCTCAGGTGTGAATGGGGAGCAGGTGTGTTAAGTTTGATGTTATCGCTCTCACACTCTCTCATACTGGTCACTGGACATTTAACATGGCCCCTCATGGCAAAGAACTGTGTCAGGATCTGAAAATAAGAAATGTTGCTCTACATAAAGATGGCCCAGGCTATAAGAAGAAGCCAACACCCTGAAACTGAGCTGCAGCATGGTGGCGAAGAACATACAGCAGCTTAACAAGAGAGGTTCCACTTAGAACAAGCCTCGCCATGGTGGACCAGAAAAGATGAGCGCACATGCTTAGCGTCATATCCAGAGATTGTCTTTTTAAAATAGATGTATAAGTGCTGCCAGCATTGCTACAGAGGTTACAGGGGTGAGGGAGTCAGCCTTTCCGTACTCAGACCATACGCTGCACACTGAATTAAATTGGTCTGCATGGCTGTCATCCCAGAATGAAGCCTCTTCTAAAGATGATGCAGATGATACAGAAAGTCCACAAACAGTTTGCTGAAGACAAGCAGACTAAGGACATGGATTACTGGAACCATGTCCTGTGATCTGATGAGACCAAGATAAACTTATTTGGTTCAGATGGTGTCAAGCGTGTGTGGCGGCAACCAGGTGAGGAGTACGAAGACAAATGTGTCCGCCTACAGTCAAGCAGGGTGGTGGGAGTGTCATGGTTTGGGGGTGCATGAGTACTGTTGGCTGTGGGGATCTACAATTCATTGAGGGAACCATGAATGTCAAATTCTGTGAAATACTCAGATACTCAGAGCATGATCCCCTCCTTTGGGAACTGGCTCGTAGGGCAGTATTCTAACATCATAAACACCACAAACACACCTCCAAGACGACCTCTGCCTTGCTAAAGAAAATGAGGATAAAGATGTTGGACTGGCCAAGCATGTCTCCAGACCTAAACCCTATTGAGCATCTGTTGGGCACCCTCAAACAGAAGGTGGAGGAATGCAAGGTCTCTAATATCTACCAGCTCCGTGATGTCCTCATGGAGGAAAGGAAAAGGATTCCAGTTGATGCAACCTGTGAAGCTCTAGTGAACTCCATGCCCAAGGGACTTAAAAAAGTGCTGGAGGAGTGTACTCTACTATACCTCTATGAATTGGTAACAAGAAATGACATTGGACAAATAGTGATGTCACAATGTGAGTGCTGTGGCATGGTAAGTTAACCCATAAAAGCTTGTAAAAAAAACTGGAATCTCAACTTACCATTAGAGTTGCACAAGCACCATCCAAAGATATGCCCTCTCTTTCACAGGTCACACTTGCTCGGCTCCTGTCCGTTTCTCCTGTTGGCTTTCTACCTCAGAGTGCTCTCCAGGGTGCGCCCACATTTAAACGTGGAAATCCGGCATCCACGCACTGTTATCTAGGGCAAGTATAAAAATACTATTATTTGTTCATATGTAAAAAATACAGGCATGCACTGTGGAAAAGCACAAGGAAACATCACACTGAAGCATACAACTTTAATCATAGTTCTACTGCCCAGTCGGCACCTCTGTGGCGAGAGTGCCAGGTGCCGATCAGCTTACATGGAAGCTGGGAGCTTTGTGAAGGCTTCCATCGCTGCCATGTCTCTCTTTTTATCACTTCCTGCCCCAGACAGGAATTGGTGAATCTGCAATCGTGGTACAACCTACTTCATTGTTTATACAATGCAAAAGACTGTACTAATGATTGCGCCCCCTAATGGTCAAGGGGACTGAAATTGCAAGATAGAAAAATATTTAAAAGTATAAAAAAAAAAAAAAAGTTTAAATCACCCCCTTGTGCCATTTTAAGAATAACAATAAATAAATAATAAAAAAGTGACAAGTATTTGGTATCACCGCATCTGCAAAAGTCTGATCTATTAAAATATAACATAATTTATCCCGTACACTGAACACCGTAAAAGAAAAATATCCTAATGCCAAAATTGCTAATTTTTTTTGGGGGGGGTCATTTCAAATCTCCTAAAAATTTAAACAAAAGTGATCAAAAAAGGTGCATCGTTGTGAAAATAGTACCAACAGAAAGTACACTTCAGCCCACAGAAAATGCATCTTCCCTCAGGTACATAGGTGGAAGTGCAAAAACGTTATTGGTAGTAGAAAATGGTGCTGCTGCTGCTGCGCAAATTTCAAAAATATAGAAAGTGTTTGGAAATTTTTTTACGGTACTAAACATAATGAAAACCCTCTACACAATTATATCAACCGGTAGAATACAGGGCACGAGTATGTTTTCTTCACATTTTTGCCCTACTTAGAATTTGTTTGCGGTTTCCCAGTATATTCTATGGTACGGTAAATGACACCGGGCTTGAAGCCAGTTATCCAGAAATGTCAAAGAGTTCACAAACTTTTGTCTTTAAAAGAAGTCAACCTTCTTTGGTTGGAGATGATGATCTTTAAGAGTTTTTTTCATCAGCGCTCTTTCATGCTACAGGTCCACTCATAGAGAGCTACGGACTGACCTTCTTAGAGACTGAGGAAGGAGGGGATTGCGACCGCCCCCTCCATTCATTTATTTCTATGGGAGTTTCGAATACAACAGAGTGACTGTGCTCTATTCAGAGATCCTATAGGAATGAATACAAGTGCCGCACTCCCCATGAGATGGATGGCTTATGACTCGCTATAAGCATACTTGCAGCACCGAAGAGTGCTGGTGAGAAAACCTCTTTATATGGTTGTAATCCAGGATTTACTGCTAGAGTAGAAAAGCAAGATAACTCAGAAACAACAGGAAATAAAAGACTTTTCACAAAACATGATCATCAGCAAAAAGAAACGTTGAAATGTTTTACTGTAAAAAAAAAAATCCCACATGACTTATGTTAAAAGGAGGGGAGGACAGCGGTAACTGTGCATTTTGTGAAGCTTGGGGGACAGTTTATAGCTACAAAATGGTAATGACATCGTCAGCATCAAACTGGGATGGAGTTGATTCTTGAGATTCACCAATGGAGTTGATTTGTGGGTCCTCCAGTAGAGTTGACTCGTGGGTCCCACCAATGGAACTGATTTTGGGGCTAACCAGTGGAGTTGATTGATTAGGCCCACCAGTGAAGTTGATTATTGGGGTCCATCAGTAGAGTTGATTCTTGGGGCCCACCAGTGAAGTTGACTCTTGAGGCCAACCAGTGGAGTTGATTCTTAACGCCCTCCAATGGAGATGATTTTGGGGCCCACCAGTGGAGTTGATTCATTTGGCATACCAGTGAAGTTGATTCTCGTGATCCATCAATAGAATTGATTCTTGGGGCCCACCAGTGGAGCTGTTTCTTGGGGCCCACCAGTGGAGTTGATTCTTGGGGTCCATCAGTCAAGTTGATTCATTATGCCCAGTATTGGAGTTGATTCTTGGGGCCAGCAGTGAAGGTGATTCGTGGGGCCCACCAGTGGAGTTGATTCTTAGGACACACCAGTGGAGACGATTCTTGGGGTCCATCAGTGGAGATGTTTCTTGGGGTCCACCAGTGGAGCTGTTTCTTGGGGCCCACCAGTGGAGTTGATTCTTGGGGTCCATCAGTGGAGTTCATTTGTGGGGTTCACCAGTCATGTTGATTGATTATGCCAAGTATTGGTGTTGATTCTTGGGGCCAGCAGTGAAGGTGATTCTTGGGGCCCACCAGTGGAGTTGATTCTTAGGACACACCAGTGGAGATGATTCTTGGGGTCCAACAGTGGAGATGTTTCTTGGGGTCCACCAGTGGAGATGTTTCTTGGGGTCCACCAGTGGAGATGATTCATTAGGCCCACTATTGGAGTTGATTCTTGGGGCCACCAGTAGAGTTGATTCTTGGGGCCTAATTACAGTACTGTACATGTCTGCATATGCCTCCTTTGTTCTGCCTCACTTTCTCCTTGGAGGCCTACAAAGCATTTCCCCTGTTCCCTTTTTGGTCAGTCTGAGCTGGACTACTGTTTTTTTCAGATGCACTTTTTTTTCCCCTAAAAAGGAGCTAACACTTTAGTGCATACTAAACTGTAAATCTGGGTGCATGGAGCTGGTTCACACACTGATACCCCTTCATACGCAGCAGGTAATAGCAGGTAATGCTAGTTAAAGCTGGAACATACTGCTAGCAGCCAGGATCAGAAACAGTTCTAATCTTGGAATTTTGACCCCTTAGATGCCATGACAAATGCCTCAAAAGCATCTAATGGATTATACGTTTTTTTTTCACCACATATATTAGCTTTAAACATGTTGGAAAGGTAATGCACCAAAGATTTGGGGTGTTCTGGGGACGTCACAACACATTTGTAGAATTAGACACAATTATGAATGTTTGACACCAAACCTAGGCGCATAATTGTTAGAACAGCCAGACCAAGTTACGGCCAGTTCACACGGCTTAAAATGGGCCATATTTCAGTCCGTAATTACGCGCCGAAGTGCGCAAAAATTACGGGCTGAAAATGGCCCATTCATTACGGTAATTCACAGTTTCACATAGACAGAACTATGGATTACGTCCCCTCTCCCCGCCCGGGAAGCCGCTGGGTGGGGAGAAAATTGACATGTCACTTTCTAGCGGCGTATACGCGCCGCTAGCAGTGATTGTCTATGGGCCGGCGAAGTGCCGGCCCCCCGCTCCCTCCCCCGCTCCCGCCCCCGGCCACGCGGCGTAATTGCGGGGCGAAATTACGCCCCGCAGTTAAGCCGTGTGAACCTAGCCTTAATGGTGCCTGAGCCAGACTTGTTGTATTGGCACTTCAATAGGGAGGAGATAGCAAGGATGTACCTGGAATAGATATTCTCTGAGCTAAATATGGGAGAAGATGGGAACTAGAGCGCTAGAAGAATTAGCGAGAGATGCTAAAAAAGTAATTTTAAGGTTATTTAATTCAATACATGTAACATGTATTGAATTAAATGACCTTAAAAATACTTTTTTAGCATCCCTCGCTAATTCTTACACCTTTGGCGTCCTCGTGGATCCAGACTGCGGGAGTTGAACCGGAGCAGCTATCCACGACAATTAATAAGGCGCAAAAACGAGCTGTACCGTATTTGGAGTACAGCCAAAAAAGGTGAGCATCTGCCTTTATTGTTTTTTCATAGTGCATTTATCCAAAGGACCCGACTTCTTGCGCTTTTTTGTTTGTAGTCATTTTCATCTTCCCATCTTCGAGAAGTGAATACATTTATTGGCACTTCAATACCCACACAAGCATGGGGAGGACATATACTGCAAATGTTGTCCTTGGAACCCAGGACTCCAGCACTGCAAGGCAACAATGCTAACCACTTACCTACCGTACCACAATGTGCTAACCACAAAGCTACCGAGTTACAATGTGCTTACCACTGAGCCACTATGTTACACTTTACTAACCACTGATCCACTGTGTTACACTGTGCTAACCACTGAGCCACCATGCTACACTGTACTAACTACTGAGCCACCATGCTACACTATGCTAACCACTAAGCCACCATGTTACACTGTGCTAACCACTTAGCCACCATGCTAACCTGTACTAACCACTGAGCCACCATTTTACTCTATGCTAACCACTGAGCCACAGTGCTACATTGTGTTAACCACTAAGCCACCATGTTAAACTGTGCTAATCACTGAGCCACCATGTTACACTGTGCTAACCCCTTAGCCACTGTGCTAAACTGTGCTAACAACTGAGCCACCGTGTAACACTATGCTAACCACTGAGCCACCATGCTATACTGTTCTAAACACTGAGCCACCGTGCTGTACTGTACTAACCACTGAGCCACCATGTTACACTGTTCTAAACACTGAGTCACTGTACTGTACTGTACTAACCACTGAGCCACCATGTTACACTGTGCTAAACACTGAGGGACCTTTCACAATTGCAGATGCCCTGTATAAATGCAGCTACTCCTGGATGGTTTAAGCAGGTGGAAAACAAACCATTGAGGCATCAATCTGTAAATACTAGTGACAAGAACGGGACATGAAAGTGCTGGGGTAAAATCTCATTAGTGCGTCCTTATGAAGTCAGCTCCCAGTAATGACCATCACACTGTTTACACACATCTAGTGTGTACAAATAATATAGATTGCTCTCTATCTTAATGTGTCAGGCACCTGCATATTCTCAAGCCCTCAATCGCCTAGCTACCGCCAGGGCCCACGTAACCCAAAGATCCCGTGTCCAGGGATACACTCACAGCTTCCTGTACATTGGATGCACCAAATATACAGTTTTGATAGGGAAGTCAACAAACAAATGTTTGCAAGTTTCTTATAGGCAACTTAATCCTTTGAAGGGATTGTTCAGTGTTACAAAACACAACTGCTTTCATTCTAAAAGAGTGCCACACCTGTCCATGGGTCGGCTTCTGATATTGCACCTCAGCTCCACTGAAGTAAATGGAGCTACAATACCAGAAACAATAAAAAAAAACAAAAATTATCAGCGCATCCAAAACAGTTCTAAAGAAAATGAGGTAGGTGCAGGCGGACGTGGCCGCAAAAAATGCAAACACAAAAATGTATCACCAGCACCCTGCAAACCACAAGAGACAAACAATGAATACATGAACTATTACAAAATGCAATTCTGCTCGCGCCACTAGTAATGATAGTCTATGGGGCGGCGGGCTGCCGCCCCCCCCCCCGCATCGCAGGAGTACGTGCCGATCGTCGCGAGCTCCAGAACACCCGGCGTAAGTGCGAGGCATACTGTTCGCCCTGCAATTAGCCGTGTGAACTTAGACTAAGGGTAGGTTCTTTCAGGTGTATAGAGGCGTACTATTTGCACCGCTATACACCTGCTGGTCTAGAAGTGTGGATACACTTCATCAGAATGTATGAACCCGTCAAATATCTGGCGTCTGGTCTACCTTGCATTGTATAATTGATGCACCTAATCTAGGCAAATAGCATAATTCAGGCGTATAGCACGTCATTGCTATCATATTTGATGGCCTAATTTAGGCGCATTCAAATGTGTCATGCCTGGTGATAATGCGCCTAGTTTTGGTGTACTACAGTTCATTTATATAGAGAGTAGGGCGCCAACAATTTTTTGGCACAAAATACACACAAAAAACAGCGCAGCCCAAATACGACAGGTCTCCCACAATTTTTGCCTGAATTGTATGCTGGATATACCTCTTTTCTACATATACAGCGGATAAAATGAGTATTGAACACATCACCAATTTTCTAAGTACATATATTAAATTAAACGTGCTAATGACTTAAAATTCTCACCAGATGTCAGTAACAACCCATCCAATCAACACAGGCAAAGAAATCAAAGCATACCGTATTTTTCGGACTATAAGACGCACTTTTTTTCCCCCAAATCGGGGGGGAAAACAGGGGTGCATCTATAACTAATGGCCCCCCTGCAAGGATGTTGTGGGGGGCCATCATAGGGAGGAGCAGTGCCCAGCACCGCTCCTCATACAGCTAGACGCTGCGGCGTCTATAGTGTTAAGAACAGCTTTGAAGCCGGCTGAGCGCAGCCACCAGCTCCATCCCTGCATCCTGAATGTGGCCGCTGGCTGTACTTAGCATGGCCTACTGATCATAGGGCGGCAGGAGGCTGAAGGTGGTGATGCTGCGGGTGGCGGGGTTTAAAGGGTTAAGCCCCACCACCCATAGCATCGTGGCACTCCAGTCTCCTGCCGCCCTGAGATCGCTCAGTGCGGCCGCGCTAGGTACAGCCAGCGGCCGCATTCGGGATGCTGGGATGGAGCTGGCGGATGCGCTCAGCCAGATTCATCACTGCGCTTAACGCTATAGACACCGTGGCACCTAGCTGTAGGAGGAGCGGTGCTGGGCAATGTCATTGCAGGGGTGGGATCAGTTGCCATGACAGCAGGAAGCCTCACGCAGGCTTCCATAGCTGCCTTGTATGTACACCTATTACAACCTGCCTATGGCATGGTGTAATAGGTAATGAATGAAAGCCCAATGTACAGCAGTACAACAGTACTTCTGTATATAGGACAAGGAAGTGTACCCCCTAGTAGTCAAATACCCTAGGGGAAAAAAGTAAAAAAAATAAAATAAATAAAATAAAAAAGTAAGGTGAAGTAAAAAAAAGTAAAAAATAAATCTTAGAATTTAAAATCACCCCCTTTTGCCTTATTACAAATAAAATAGTCACACATATTTGGTATCGCCGTGTCCGTAAAAGTCCAATCTATGAAAATATAACATTATTTATCCCATACGTTGAATACCGTAGAAGAAAAAAATTCCAAATGCTAAAAAAAATTTTTTTATTATTTCATATCCCGAAAAGATTGGAATAAAAACTAATCAAAAAGTTGCATCTGTCTCAAAATGGTACCAATAAAATTTTCCTATTTTCCCCCCTCAAAAACCTAGGTGCGTCTTATGGTTCGGTGCGTCTTATAGTCCGAAAAATATGGTGATGCCCAAAAATTTGGAAGACAAAGGGAAAAATTTTTTGATTAAGGACCCGTTTTTTTCTTTTTTTGGGGTTGCCATTTTTCCTCCTCGCCCCCAACCCAAAATTTTTTTTTAATATTTTTCACCAAAATAGACATTTGGGGGACAAAAAAAAACTTTCAAACAGGAGTCCCATAGACAACTGGGAAATGAAAAAAAAAAAATTTCCAATTTAGTCCCCTGCCAGTTTACTTTTGGAGCAATGAAATTTCATTCACTTGAAAAATGCACCAATTACAGGCCACGGGGGCCGCGGTGAGGTGGGCTTGGTTGGTCCCTAAAAGATAAACGTTCCTGGCTTTGGGATGGGACGGGGCCGGGCTGAAGGAAACCCCTCCGGAGGTAATTATATTATTTTATCTTTTTTCTTATGCCCCCGAGGGACCAATTAAATGTTGGGCCCGGAAACCCCTTTAACTAAAAAAATTGTGGGGGGTTTCAAAATTATTTACCCCCGTTGCTGAAGGCAAGGTCCCAGTCGGGGACAAGCACATTTAGTGGGGCCCCCCTTTTATGTGCCATGGTAAGAGAATGGAAAAGTTGGTCAATAATTTTGGGACTTTTTGTTCCCCAAAAAAGTTCCTTTGATGTTTTCGGGGGCCCACCTCTCTGTTCTGGCAGGCGGCCAAGCAAAGTTTGGGTGGGGGGGCCCCATTTTCTGGGTGCCCATTCAGTTTTTTAGGGGGATACCGAAATTGTTTAAAAAATGTAAAAAATTTTAAGGTCAACGTTTTCCCCTCCATGGGGGGGTTTTTCTAAATTTTGCCTATTACCAATTTTGACGTCGACCAGCCGACAAACAAGCGTTGATTGGTCAAGGGCATGTTTATACTGGCCAGTGGCTATTGACCTTAGGGTAGAAATGGGGGGGGGGGTTTTTTTTTCCCATTGAAAATTGTTGCACATTCCCGTGGCAAAAAAGTGGCAGGATGGAAGCAGACTGGATATGCAAAAAGTCAAGGGTCGGGACCCAGAGGCCTTAGTCCCAGCTGTGCATTTTAAAAACCCCCCCTTTTGATGGGGAAAATTTTGCTGGGAGGGGTATGATGGAAGTGAAATTTTGGGGAGCCCTTGAAAAACCGGCGTTTTACATCTGGACAGGAATTTTCGAGAAACCATTTCCGCCCCGAAATAAGGGGGTTTTTAAACAGATCTGACTGCTAGAAGTGTTTTTGGGGATTTCCCCTGAGGCCGTGCTCGGGGGGATTCTTTGCCCAAACCAGCAAGAAGGAGGGGCCCGTCCCAATTTTGTCCTAACGGATTTAAAAAGAGTTTATTCACCGGCAAAGGAAAGAAAGAAGGGGTCGCCCCCGCCAATTAGGAAAAAATGTTGGAGAAAGTTTTTTGGGGGGAAATGCAGGTAAACTGAATGAATTTTTGGGAACGGTTTACTAAAAGCCCAAATAGGGTATAACTCAAGAAAAGGGAAAGGGACGGGGCAGAGACTTTACCGACGTGGCTAAAATTAGAGGTGGCCCCAATGTGGGAAAATACAATACAAACCAGTCTGAATGTAATGGAAAAAGCTATCAAAAGGATGGAGGAGCTGCTAAGAAAATAGAAAGTTGCCAAGTGGTTCTATTGCCATATGATGAGGAACAACACCCTGTACACAGAGAATATGGAGCGATGGTCTGCAGTGCTGGACATACAGCAAGGAAGGTTATCTGGCACATGGTCTGAAACTAAAACCCAACAAGTGTCATCTTTACCAAGAAAGTATCGAATTTGTAGGTGTTCAACCTATGGACTCCAAAGTGAAGGCTGTTCAACAGTGGCCTACGCCCCGAACAGTTATTGACCTACGGACTTTTCTAGGCTTAATACGATACTACAGATGCTTAATCAAAGATTTTTCCAAGTTAGCAGCTCCATTATACACACTACTTCAAACAACACCAAAGAAACGAGTGCTCCAATGGAATTGAGAAGCAGAACAGGTCTTTTAAGGGTTGAAGAGGCTGTTGATTAGCACACCAATTCTGGTATATGTGAATTATAATCTTCCCTTTGTGGTATTGACTGATGGAAGTTTGAGGGGACTAGATGCTGTATTGAAGGTACAGGAAGGTTGAGAAAGGGTAATCGTTTATGCAAGATGCATCTTAAAGGAGGGAGAAGTTTGGTGACATCTTGATGGGTGATGAGTTTTTACTCGTTACTGATAACTCTTTAGTTCACCTGCAAACACATAAAATATTACACTTCGACCAGTGTTGGATGGCAAGGCTCAGCAAGTTCAACTTCAAAATGTGGTATTGGCCAGGGCAGGACAATGATAATGCAGACACCCAAGCCAGGTATCCGGTTGAGTGGCGCAGTGACACCAGAGATGAAGAAAGGGAGGAGACCAAGACCCTTGCATTCGAATACCTAGATTCATCTGTGAGGATGTCAGCTATTCAAAAAAAATGGATCTGGACAAAGAGCATGGGCTGGAGGAGAGGCTTGGGTTTGGAGAGAGACAGCGAGAAGATACACAGCTTTGGAAGGTACTGGGGTGGCTACAGAGAGGGTGGGCCCCAACTGCCAGTGAATGTAACACTATCAGTAGAAGAAAAGAAGCCTGCTGTCAGAAAGAACAATTGGCAAACAAATAAGGCATACTGTACCGAAGGGTACAACTCCCTACAGAGTTGGGGTTGACGTGGCAAGTGGTGATCCCGGCAGACAACGTGAGCAGCAATGTTCAGCAAGTACATGAGAAAAAAGGGCATTTTGGACCATTAAAGACATCGCCTGGTTGCAAAATATTATTACATTCCTACCCCGGGAAAGGTATACAAGATGTTTGAACCATTGTAGGAATTACAGTCCTCCCAGGCAATGACCAATGAGCCTGGGGGGTACCCCCCGCCCTTTAACTCCAAAGATAGACTATTTACGAGTCCTTGCGAGGTTACAAGTATCTTCTGGTTATGGTGGATCATTTCAATTAGTTTGCGGTGGCGTTTCCTACAAAAGATCAAACAGTGGGAAAGAAGTTTGTGGAAACATTGTTTGGAATGGTGACCAACCCAGCTGCACCTATTTTTGGGATTTTATACTCGATCAGGGGCCGCTTTGGTTTAAGTCTACAGGAAAAAATCTGCCTTTTTTTTTTAGATTTTAAAGACTCCACTACTCCCTTCCCATTTCCCCCAAGGGGAATGGGGGCCTGGAGCAGCTAAATGGCACTTACTTTTAGATGTTGAGATGCTGGGGAAAAAAAAAAGGAAATGGCCTGATGTGTTCTGGTTGGTTGGTTTTATTAAACACCTTACACTCTACCACATGCTTTTCCTCTTACATGCTGATGTTTGGGAGAAATGCAAAGTGCCTTTTTAGACTCATGATGATGCTGACCGGAAGAGGAAAATTGGACTCTACAGAAATGGATGGGGAATCATAGATGTCTACAAGGGATCTACAATACAGTTGTTCAACGCTTGGGCTTCAAGGAATTGATGATCAATCACAAGTTGACGCAGCTGCAGGTAGGGTTTGGTGTTATGTTCAAAGATAAAAAGAACATAAACCAAAAAAAAAACTACCAATGGAAGGGAAAACTATCCCAACACATGGTCTGTAACCCAAACCAAATAACCAGGTTTTTTGGAAGAAAAAACCGAAGAAAAACACCCCCCATCAGGAAGTACAGAAACCTTCGGAGCCCTTGACTTTTAAAAATTTGTTAACACAAACCCAAAAAACTAAAAAAAAAAATTGCTGGAGTTACATTTAATAAATTTACCTATTTTTACGTACATACAAAATCATGTAAGAAAACCACAAATCTCTAAACCCCCTTTCCCCCGGGGCTGCTTTGGGTAAAATAACCCGGGGAAATTTTTAAAATTTTTTTTTTTTTTTTTTTTTTTTTAAAAAAGATTTTTAAAAGGGGGCCCAAAAAACCAAACGGGTCCCGGCCCCCCCTTTTTTGGTTTTTTAAAAAAGGGGAGTGTAAAAAAAATTTTTGCCCCCCAAGGGGTTCTGTTCTTTGAAAGGGCAAAACATATAGGGCCCGTGTAAACCCAAAACCACAATTTTGGCTAAGGGACCACCTTTAAACCCCGGGCTGGCTGTTCTTCGCAAATCTTTCAAACAGGGCAGTGTAGGAGCCAATACCACAAGTCGCTTAGGGACCACCCTTTTTCCCCCGGTCTGCTTTTCTTCTCTTCCTTTCCCTACAGGGCAGTGTAAAAAACCAATTTCCACAAACTGGGCCCAGGGACCCCCTTTTAAAAACCCCGGCTGCTGTTCTTCTGCAGGGCCCTACATACAGGCAGTGTAACCAAAACCACAATTTTTGGGTCAGGGACCCCCCTTTTCCCTGGTCCCGGGGTTTTTTCTGAAAGGGCTACATAAGGAGTTAAGCCAATACCCAAATCTGGCTCAACACCACCTTTTCCCTGGGCCCGGCTGTTCTTCGCCAAGGGTTTTAAACATAAAAGGGCATGTAGAGCCAATACCACAAAACTGGCTAGGGACCCCCCTTTTCCCCCGGGCTTTCTGTTCTTCTGCAGTTTATACCCAAAAGGGCATTTTTAAACCAATACGACAATCCCGGGCCCGGCACCCCCTTTAACCCCGGTCTGGCTGTTCTTTTGCAGGGCATACATAAAGGGGAGGGAGAGCCAATACCAAAAAGTTTTTGGCTCAGGCACCCCTTTACCCTGCTGTTTCTTTGCAGGTCAAACTACAGGGGTGTAAGCCAATACCACAAGTCTGGCTCAGGGCCCCCCCTTTACCCTGGTCCTGTTCTCTGCAGGGCATAAAATACAGGCGCAGTGTAGACCCCAAAACCACAAGTCTGGCTAGGGACCACCTTTACCCTGGGCTGGGGGTTTTTTCTTCTGCAGGGCATACATACAGGGGAATGTAAGCCCCAAAACCACAATCCCGGCAAAGGGACCACCTTTACCCTTTTCTGGGTTTTTTTCTCAGGGCCCCTACATACAGGGGGGTGTAGACCAATACCACAAGTCTGGGTCGGCCCCCACCTTTTCCTTGGGCCCGGCTGTTTTTTCGAGGTCATACAAAACAGGGCATTTTAGAGCCAAAACCAAAAAAACCCCACTCAGGCACCTTTTTCCCTGGGCGGGGTTCTAAATGTTTTTGCACCTGATTTTGGGATCAAAAAATTCAAAATTTGGGCCAAATTTTTTGAAAGTGGGGGGAAAATGTCCCCAAACGACCCAAATCTTTGGGGCAATAAAAAGTTCCTTTGGGACATTACAAAGAGACTTTTCGCGTCAAAGTTTGGTTTGGGCACCCCGTTTATTTCAATCTTTTTGGGTCAAAGTAAAAGCAAAAACTCGCACAGGCCCTTCAACATTCGCCCTAGGGCCCCCACACAAAACCCAAAAAGGGGAAATCTCCCTAATGAGATACCTCAACTCTTCTGAAATTCTAGGGGGGCAAATTTTTTTTTATTTCTTTTCCATCTTGGCTGTCCTTAAGGTTTTTTTTTCCCCCCCAAAAAAGTTGAAAAGGCTTGATGTTGGACAAAATACATTTAAATCCAAGTTTAATTAAAAAAAAAAAAAAAGCTAAAAAAAAAGCTAAAAAAATAAAAATAAAAACAAACATTCTTTGTAGCTTCTTTGTCTGTCCAAACAATATAGTTTCAATTTTTGAATTTTTAAAGCCCCCCTGACCCTGTTTGACATTGCATTTTTTGATTGAAAATATTTCCCCAGGCATCTGTCATTAGTCCCTTCACAGCTCTACAGGACATGTAAGCTATCTCAGTGGAAATAAATGCTACCATGGTGACTCAGATAACGGACTCGCACCTTCTGCTTCTCACCACAGGAGACCTTATAAGGGACCAGTCTGTCCAGCTGCAGCACAACTTTCCTGGCATGTGAATATAATGCTTCTACTGGAGACCTGACGTGACCAAGAACCTACTGAGGACATAGAGGGACACCCCAAACTATGATATTAAGCGCTCCAGATATTGTTTCTCTTGCTATTTATTTTTCTGCTCTTTTTGGAACAATTGCAAATTTGGTTCTGATCTTTGCCTTCGTGAGCAATGCCTTCAAAAACAAAGTATTTCAGCCTCTGGATAAGATTATTGTGAACATGGCTGTGGTCAATCTTCTGTTGTGTTGTTACAAGGAGATCCCCGGGCTCCTCATCATGTTCAATACCAAAGTTTTTGGGCCTGCAGGATGTAGGTTCTTGCTTTATTTCTACCACACTCTCCGGTTGATCAGCATATGGTCGGTGGAGAATCTCAGCTTTCTTCATCTCATCAAGATAAGAAGACCTGGCCATAGTTGGGCAAAGTTCATCCATTGCCACCAAGCGCAGTATGTCAATTGGTCGCTGGCGGGATGTTGGGCCATAAGCATCACTTTCCATATGCCTTACATTTTCTACCCAGAGTCCTTTGGCCCTCGTAATAAGAGCAGCATAAGGATGACGAGCACCAACTGCATTGGACCATCACATAGTATACTTTTGAGGGTTCTCACTTATGCCACGGTGAGTGTGGACTTCTTGTTGATCATCTTGGTAGTTCTCCTAAATTGGTTTATAATAGACTTGATATGTAGACACCGGAGGCAAGTAAGGGACACCATGACTGTAAGACAAGGATGGAACAAGCACACAGCTCAGGCGACCAAGATATTGCTGTCCCTCTTGTCCTTATACGTCATCTGCTGGATCTCCAGTGATGTGGTATGGATTGCCATAATCTCTGGATTTATGGTGAATGACTATGAAAATAACGTGCTCTCAGCTCTTTATGGCATCTTGTCCTCTGTATACTACTCAGTCAGCTCATGTATTATGGTATTTGGTTACAGACAAGTCAAGGACTACTTAGCTGAAGCGGGAACCTGCTGTCGAATGGGACAATCCCCAATGACGGCCCAGAGCCCGGAACAACAACAATAAGTTACATGTACAATTTTCAATGTTGCTATGTATTACCCATAGTACGTAGTAAATTTATCATTTTTGTATATGGTTTGTACACTAATTTCAATATTTATATTGTATAGTTTTTTTTAATTTCATAAATATAGCTAGAAAAAACATGTAATATTGTAGACTACTGAAACCATCACCATCATAAAACAGAAATTGGAGTAGGAGCTGATTTGCTTACATGTCAAATTTGCACAGTAGTCCATGCAAACTGCTCTAAAGAATGCACACTGGGTTGTCTATGGATTTATCCTACCTATCCCATGCACAATAAAGCTTGTGTGTACTGGCAGGCATGAATTGATGTATGTCTATAACCCCCTTACATGAAGCAGATGGCCCCTAAAAAGCTTTGCCGTAATTGAAAATATAGATTAGGTCAGTTTGATTGATGGCCTAAAAGCAAAATATGGTCTGCACATCCTTTTTGAAAAATGAGTCTATAGGTGCACACTGGTGCGGCAGCCAAAGGGCAATGCAAACACAACACAATATCTGCAGCACTCTACAAGCACCAAGAAACAGTCAAAGGGAACATAGGGGAATTTTTTGGAAAAGCATTTCTGCTACTTTGGAATGTATGAAAATTTTGAGGTTCTTAGTGTACATTTTTATCAGAACTGTAAAAGCCCATCTACCAATGCCAAGGTGACCTCAGTTCAGATGGGAACCTATGCTATATGCTACCTCTCTTGGTGTCTGTTCAGACCTCCACGTTTCTGGGAGAGAAGATTTCAGCTATAACCTGATATAATTAAAAAAACCTGTGCAGAAGGGTGGAGTGCAAAAAAAAAAAAAAACACATGATGGGAGCAGCTACTTTCTCATGCAAAAATATTTTTAATCAGATCAGGTTGTAGCTGGAATCTTCTCTCCCTGAAGTGTGGAGGTCTGAACAGACACCAAGGGCGACATGTCCCATTAGGGCTGCACCATTTTTTTGGGTTTATTTTGCACCGAAAAACTGTTGACACCGTATATAAATTAACTATCCTACACCAACACTAGGAGCATTTGACACTTTGAATGCGCCTAAAGTAGGCGCATCAAATGTGCTAGCAATGATATGCTATGCGCCTTTTTCTTGGTATACGCCTAAATTAGGTGCATTAAATATGCTATACAAAGCATACCACATGCCAGATTTTTGGCAGGTTTATTTATTCAGGCGTATTATAAACTTATTTAATGCACCTTAAAACTGGCATGGAAGCGCCTCTTTTCTGACATGTCGCCCCAAGAAAGGTAACCTATAGAGCAGGTTCCCATCTGCATTGAGTTCATCTTGCCGACGGTGGATGGGCTTTTACAATTTTGATCAAAATTGTGCACTAAGAACCTCAGAATTTTCATGCATTCCAAAGTAGCAGAAATGCTTTTCAAAAAAATTCCTTTTTGACTCTTTTGACTGTTTTTTAGTGCTTGTAGAGTGCTGCTGAGATTGTGTTGAGTTTGATTGATGGGACCCTTACCAATGTTTCAGATGAGACTGCTGCACATTCAGGTAGCCCAGTCCATTCAACCTGATTCTGAGTTACATCCTATAATTTTTTAAAAACATAACAATAAACAAAATAAAAATGAAGGGCCACATGTATGAAAACGGTCTAGATCTTTCTAGAAGACTTTCTTTGTTGCCCATAGCAACCAATCAGAGCCCATAGCAACCAATCAGAGCTCATAGCCACCAAATCAGAGCTCCCTTTAATTTCTTATAGTGCTCTGTAATAATGTGCTCTGATTGGTTGCTATGCGCAACAAAGAAAGTCTTAGACCTAGACAGTTTTCGTACATATCCCCCAACACCGACTCAACCCAACAACCCCATAAAACACTAACTATACACAATATTTACAATTTCTCACAAAAACTAGATTACTACTTACCTAAGCCAAATTTCCCTGGTTCAGTTGCAGTTCTTCCTCACACAACGGTTGAAACCTGGCTCCAACACTCCAGTTTTAAATCGTTTTAGAGGAGTTTAGAAGAGACCAGTATGTATGAAGGTGTCTCACAGCACTTTATATGTGTCCCGTTCAACAGCAAAATTTGTCTCAGCCATGCCACTTTGAGACTGGTATGGATTTTTATGACAGTTATTCGCAAAACTTTGGCGCAATTGTATGATTCTAGCGTGACAACCTCCCTGCAAACTTAGCGTATTCAAAACTGTTGTGTCTAGTGCAGAATGCACCAAATTTGGGTGTACAATGGTTTACACATCTATAAAACAGGGCTACCACACGTTTTTGGCCGCAAATCACGGCAGAAAACTGGCGCAGCCCTGCTCATGCATGTTGCCCAAAAAGTTATCTTCTGTATTATACTCCAGAGCTGCACTCACTATTCTGCTGGTGCAGTCACTGTGTACATATATTACATTACTTATCCTGTACTAATCCTGAGTTACATCCTGTTTTACTACTCATCCAGACTTGACATACTCTCTTTCTACTGCTTGGTGCAGTCACTTTGTCTTATCATTACATTTACTTATCCTGTACTGATCCTGAGTTACATCCTGTATTATCCTCCAGAGCTGCACTCACTATTCTGCTGCTAGATTCATTGTGTACATACATTACTTATCCTGTACTGATCCTGAGTTACATCCTGTAGTATACTCCAGAGCTGCACTCACTATTCTGCTGTAGCAGTCACTGTGTACATACATTACTTATCCTGTACTGATCCTGAGTTACATCCTGTATTATCCTCCAGAGCTTCACTCACTATTCTGCTGGTGCAGTCACTGTGTACATACATTACTTATCCTGTACTGATCCTGAGTTACATCCTGTATTATACTCCAGAGCTGCACTCACTATTCTGCTGGTGCAGTCACTGTGTACATACATTACTTATCCTGTACTGATCCTGAGTTACATCCTGTATTATGCCCCAGAGCTGCACTCACTATTCTGCTGGTGCAGTCACTGTGTACATACATTAATTATCCTGTACTGATACGGAGTAAAATCCGGTATTATACTCCAGAGCTGCACTCACTATTCTGCTGCTGCAGTCACTGTGTACATACATTAATTATCCTGACTGATCCTGAGTTACATCCTGTATTATCCTCCAGAGCTGCACTCACTATTCTGCTGGTGCGTCACTGTGTACATACATTACTTATCCTGTACTGATCCTGATTACACCCTGTATTATACTCCAGAGCTGCACTCACTATTCTGCTGTGCAGTCACTGTGTACATACATTACTTATCCTGTACTGATCCTGAGTTACATCCTGTATTATACTCCAGAGCTGCACTCACTATTCTGCTGGTGCAGTCACTGTGTACATACATTACTTATCCTGTACTGATCCTGAGTTACATCCTTTATTATCCTCCAGAGCTGCACTCACTATTCTGCTGGTGCAGTCACTGTGTACATACATTACTTATCCTGTACTGATCCTGTATTATATTCCAGAGCTGCACTCACTATTCTGCTGGTGCAGTCACTGTACATACATTACTTATCCTGTACTGATCCTGAGTTACATCCTGTATTATCCTCCAGAGCTGCACTCACTCTTCTGCTGGTGCAGTCACTGTGTACATACATTACTTAACCAGTACTGATCCTCAGGTACATCATGTATTAAACTCCAGAGCAGCACTCACTATTCTGTTGGTGCAGTCACTGTGTACATACATTACTTATCCTGTACTGATACGGAGTTACATCCTGTATTATCCTCCAGAGCTGCACTCACTATTCTGCTGCTGCAGTCACTGTGTCCATACATTGTGTTACTTATTTTAATTTATCCTGAGCTACAGCCCTCCATTAAGTTCCAGGCTCACAAATCTGGAGGTCTCACGGCTGAAATCTCCCATCATTCCCTGCTTGTTTCATACCAGTACAGAACTTGCTCTGGTGACCTGCATTCTGGGAAGAGAAACCTTCGCACCAGGCACTGTACTGTAATCATATGGAAAATGTGCTAGATAATGCGGCGTTCCCCTGAGGGCATCTCTGTCCTGTCACATTCACCACTTTAGGATTATAAATCATTTCTCTTTCAGCTACAAACACATTTATCCAATAAGTGAAAAATTTGCTGTTCTGCAAAATGTGAATTTTCTGGAGAGTGATTAATGGCGACAGCTTCTTCTCCAGAATAAAGCCCTGATATCGGTAAGCGAGGAATAACTGTTTACTGGTTCAATGGCAGGAACATGATAGAGCAATCTGACTCTCTAAAGCAGACGTGACTCCATTCACTGACAGACGCTAATACGAATTTAATATCATGGCAAATAAAGAGAGATGGAAAATCCATGGGCTGAAACTAATGTCTGGCGGTAGAAGATATGGCGCTATCAATACGCTTCTAATAACACCGGAGGGGGGGAATACACAGCCGGGTAATCACCAAGTCGGACACCATAAAACACAAAGTTAGCAGTCACTGACATGTTAAACAAGATCTCTGTGATTAAGACATATCAAGCAATGTTGTATCCTGGCATGGAAAAAAAACCCAGCTGTGTACTACTGCGGTGCTCCCGGTGGACACTGTGCAGTAATTCATTGTGGGCAGGGTTGCGGTATGATTGACAGTTCTGTCCGATTTGACCCCAATCTATATGATTCCATTCGGGTTATCCAGAATTGTGTTTTGGCAAAAATCACCCCCAGTTCTAACCATTTAGGGGTCTTCCCCACCATAGACTTTGATGTTGCATTAATAGTACATGTCATAGAAATGTAATAGGTGCCGGTCCCCTCTCTGGGACCTACACTCATCTCGAGAACAGGCCCCCGAAAGTCTCTGTTCAGAATGGAGAGCTGGATACACTGGTACATGAATCTCCATTCTCTTGTATTGGAGTGCAGGTTTTCCACTGTACTTCGAACCCCCATAGAACAGAATAAGGAATTAGGATATTTTCACATGGCGTGTTGGATCCGTTCTTGGATCCGTTTTTTATTACATGAAAAACGCGTTGAAAGCTGCATCCAAAAAAGTATCAAAAAACGCATCTGCAAATGCGTTTTTGGATACCATTTGCATGCGTTTTTGGATGCATTTTTCGGATCCGTCTTTTAATGTGTTTTCTTTCAAATCACAGATATTCAAATTTTAATCCAATGCGTTTTTCGGATGCAAAACACCAAAAGTACCCAAAAGTATGTTGCGTTTTTGGATCCATTTTTCAGGCTCCAAAAGCGCACTCCATTGTTTCCTATGGGGATTTCCCTTGCGTAAAACGCAAGCAGAATTGACATGACAATTCTTTAAACGGATCCGAAAAACGCATTGAAAAGACGCAAGTAAATATGGATCGGTGATCACTCGTCTGAACGGAGATGCGTGTTTTACATTTAAACTAATGTAAATCACACTGCACATTGGTAGATGTGTTTTTTGGGTCCGTTTTGGGTCAGAAGAGCAGATCCAAAAAGGGATCTTAAAAAACGGCGTGTGAACATACCCTTATGTGCAAGCATAACCAACTTTCTATGCTGAACAGTGAACTTCAGTTGCCCGTTCCCAAGATAGCTGTGAGGGTCCCACAGGTGGGACCCGCACGTGTCATGAGAACGGGCCAAGAATGGAAAGCTGGTTGCGCTTGTGCACGAGTTGCACTTGAGCACAGGTAAGCAGTGTGGGACCCGCACCCATCCATATACCATCAAAGTCCATTCTTTTAATTTGGGATTAGAGTTTTTTTTTTTACATGTTCTTGCATGTGAAATTACAGATCTATTGCATTTCCAGTTCAATATTCCTTTTGGTTACATAACCTGACGTAAAAGTCGTTAAGCTTAACTTTAATGTTAACCCCTATATTAACCCCTTAAGCCGAACGTCTGAAAAGCGCTTAATGACCAGAACATTTTTTTAGTTTTTGCCTCCTTGCGTTTCAACAGTTGTAACTTTTTTATTTTTTCAATGACGCAGTTGGATGGGGCCTTGTTCTATTCAAGACGAGTTGTACTTTACGCGGGAATAGTTTCAGTTCACTTATTAATAATTGCAGATTTTTTTTCACTTTTTTTTTTTTTTACACCATTCACATTTCACACTTAATAACTTGTTAGATTAATTCTACAGGTTATTATGGTCATGTGGATATCAAATATGTATAGGTTTTTGTGTGGTGTGGTGTGTGTGTGTGTGTGTGTGTGTGTAATGTATGCACAATTATATTTCTTTTTTATTTATTTTTTTACTATTTTTATTGTTTTTACTTTTTTTTTTTTAATTCCATGAAGGGAGAACAGGTTTTTTTTTTTTGTACACTTGGTAATTTATTATCATATTAATATGCTAATACATTATAATTATAATCTGCATCAGTCTGACACAGGCAGTGATCAGGACAGCACACAGTCTGTCCTGGTCACTGGCTCGATACACAGACAGCTCTGGGGCTACTCTAGGTCCCCAGGGCTGACTGTGCAGCAATTCCCTGGGCTCTGTCGGGTCACCGTGTGTTCCAATCACCTGATATAGCATGGAAACCCTTTGATTGCGCTGCGGTGACCAACTACGGCAATTAAAGGGTTAAAGCACCAGGGAGAAGAGGTTGCCCCACTCCCCGGTGCTCACAAGAGCTGTGCTGGGATTAGGGCTGTGTAGTACAGCCCCAATCTCAGCACTTCTGCGGCGTCCAGAGCCGCAAACTCTGCTGTCGGCAGCGACGCCAAAAGACGTCGCTGCAGACGAACGACCTGCACCAGCCGACGTCAAAAGACGGGGCGCGGTCGTTAAGGAGTTAAATTAACTAAAGAAGAAGGTTTCTGCCTGGTATGAAGTGGCTCCCTAGGTGGTTGCCATACTTTTTTGTAGCCCTCATTATAGCCCTGCCTGAAAGAGACGTCAGACCAAAGTACAAGCAGTCCCCGGGTTATGAACGGGATAAGGACTGTAGGTTTGTTAAGTTGAATTTGTATGCAAGTCAGAACAGGTATATTTATTAAATGTAACTCTAGAAAAAAACAGGGGTTTTTTTGTGTTTTTATTTTTAGTTTTAGATGCAGGGAAGGATTTTTACATTTGTTTTGCTGTCTGTGCCAATGTTAAGATTTCACCTCCTGCTGTGGCATGCTGGAGCTTGCTGTTCCACAGCCACTATCTGCTGTGGAACGTGGAACTACAAGTGCCAGCATGCCCCATAAGTCTCTGTTTTTTAACTAGGGGACAGTTGTAAGCTGTAGCGGTGTAAGTCAGAGAGTGCTTGTAATGCTAGAACTTAATCCATATTCTTAGACGTGAATTACCGTAATGAATGGGCTTGTTCAGGCCCAGTAATTGGCGCACTTGGCCAGATAGGACAAATCGCCATTTAAGCCGTAACTTCTTAGAGTAAAAATTATGTCAGTTATCAAATTGAATTTTTTTTCAAGTCGGCAAACCAATAGGGTAGACTCATGGCCACTTATAATATACAGGTATCATCTTCATTGACACTGAGGAGTAATTAACAATCCCAACTAAAATTACTGCCAGTCGGAATTTGAAGGGGCGGGGCGGGAGCGGGGGAGTGGCGGGGGGCCGGCACTTCGCGGCCCATAGACAATCATGGTATACGCCGCTAGAAGTGACATGTCAATTATCTCCCCGCCGGGCGGGGAGAGGAGACGTAATCCATATTTCTCTATGAGAACTTTGAATTACAGTAATGAATGGGCCGTTTTAGGCCCGTAATTGGCGCACTTCGGCGCGTAATTACGGACCGAAATACGGCCCATTTTAAGCCGTGTGGACATGGCCGTAGAGTAAAAAATTATGTTCAGGATGTATCAAAATTGAAATTTTTTTTTCAAGTTCGGGCAAACCAAATAGGGGAGTACTCATGCACCACTTATTAATATATACAGATATCATCTTCATAGACACCTAGAAGGAGTAAACCCTATTTATTAAAATCCTCAAACTGAAAATCAGGCCTTCTTGTCCTTAGCAACCAATAGAGCTTTAATTTTTAAAAGGAAAATCCACCTTAGCAGGCAAATTGTATAATTGTTCCATGCAGCCCAACTGAAGAAATGAAGTAAATTGGTGTAAAGGAGTGTTCCCATCTCGCACTTTGATGGTGTATCGCATAGAATAGTCCATCCATGTGTGATAGCTACAGGTCTCACCTCTGGGACTCTCACCTATCTGAGAAGCGGCCCCTGAAAGTCTTGGCTCGGAATGGAGACATGGTCACGCTTCATTCTGTTCTATGAGAGTTCTGAATACAGAACACACCACTTCTCTGTACTGGAAACTCTGCCAGAAAGGGAAGATCTCTACTTAGTGAGAGAGCCATATTGGCGTGTGGAGATTCGAAATTGCTTTTTGCACTCCATAAGCATCTGCATATCACAAGGCATTATGGGAATGGAGCTGAGAAGCTCAAGTGCCCTCTATTGGATGTAACAAATCCTCAGTTTGCTTTTGACCCTCTGGGTCTTTGGAAAGCAAAAGGGATGTTAGCCAAGCCAGCATCACCCATCTGTAGACAGCCATTTCGGGGTGTTTGCCCCTTGTCAGTACAGAGCAGAGAGATGCTGAATGGTAGGCAAAGAGTGTCTCAAAAAGGGAAGATCTCTCCTTAGGGAGAGCGCAATATAGGTGTCTGCAGATTCCATTCAGACTCTCTGCAGCTCATTTCTAAGAAAGGTGTTGGTCCCAGGATTTCCTATCAGAGTGCATGATGGGAACACCTCTTAAATTTAAAATGTACTATTGTTTTATGTCTAAAGCTCTCAGGCTGACCTCAATGTTTCTATGGTAAGAAACCTTAAACAAACCCTGTGTAGTCTGACCCTTAGGCTATGTTCACACGGTGTATTTGCAGGGCGTAATTACGGCCCGCAATTACACCGTGTGGCCGGGGGCGGGAGCGGGGGAGTGAGCGGGGAGCCGGCACTTCGCCGGCCCATAGACAATCACTGCTAGCGGCACGTATACGCCGCTAGAAAGTGACATGTCAATTATCTCCCCGCCCGGCGGCTTCGCCGGGCGGGGAGAGAAGACGTAATCCATATTTCTCTATGAGAACTGTGAATTACCGTAATGAATGGGCCGTTTTCGGCCCGTAATTGGCGCACTTCGGCGTGTAATTACGGACCGAAATACGGCCCATTTTAAGCCGTGTGAACATGGCCTTAAATCACACTGCTATCTACCTGTATCCTACCAAATATATGTTAATAAATACAGAACAGATGGGAGGGATTAAATCATCATACTTCTCAGGATTTATAGTCTAGAAACATAAAGGTCTACATAGGAACAGTGATCAAACAATGGTAGGAGGTGGAAGGTTAGACATTTATAAAGGGCAGTCTGCCATGCGTTCAAGATCAGTCAGTTTTGTTCACCTGTTGCAGTAGTTAGGAGTTGTTCTAGCAAAAAGAGTCACTTGGCCACAAGCTGGCTGTGGACCAAGAGCAGGCTGTCTACTTCCATCTGGAAAAGGGAGTATTCACAAAGGAGGAGAGTAGGTGTGAAGATAGGTAGAGTGGAGAGAGAAGGAATGGAGAATAAGCAAAGAGGGATAAGAGGGCAGAGCATGAAACTGTCCAAAAGACAAGACTATAAGTTGAGAGTGGAGAACAGTGAGCTACTTAAGTGGTCCAAGTGATTCAAGGAGAGCAATTAGACTTTGTGCATGACCACTAATCTTCAAGCATGCAAGTAGCCCTTGTGTGAAGTCGCTGTCCTGTGGCAGAAGCCTAGAGAAAGAGAGAGTAGGAGGCCACTTAGGGACCGTGTGTTAAGAGAGAAGCAGACATTCCAAGATTGTCTCGGAGATATGTACCAATAAGAGCAAAATTTTATACCACCTTCTGTTTTCAAACAGTTGATAAAAGTCCAAAATATTATAATAAAACATTACTTACCCCATATGTTGCCACCATAGACAAAAAAAATTACCCAAATTCAGAACTTTGGTAGCTCCCAAAATAGTACCAATAAATATTACTCGCAAAAAAATTAGCTCTTGGGTCCGCAGATAAAATGACATTGCAAAAGAAATATATATATTTTTTTTAACAGCAGAAAAATATAAAGAGAACATGAATGAATCTGGCACAACTTGCCAATTTTACATCTGTGTTTAATAGTGTACAAATCGACTGTATATATGAAAGCATCTTGCAGTACTTTATAAATGTGCCCCATTCTACACCAAAAGTAGTCTCAGCCAGGACACTTTGAAACTGGTATGGATTTGTAAAAACAGTTTTTCACCAAAATTTTATGAATTTTTTAACACATTGTACAACTCTGGCTCAACACGCCCCAGCATCTTAGGTGCATTCAAACGTGTTGTGTCTGGGACAGACTGCGCCATGTTTTGGCGTACGATGATTCAAACATATATAAAACAGGACTAAAACATTTTATTTGGCTCAAAGTACACCAAAAATTGGCCCAGCCCCATTCATATGTAACGGAACATGACCGGGGTACGGTCAGAGGAGAGGATGGGAGTGATAGTGGACTGAGCCCTTTCTCACTTGTTACCGTGGCAGTCACCAACCAAAATCTTTCATACCTCTACTGGCGTGTGTCACATTAAGGCAATGTTCACACGGCTTATTTCAGAACATATTTACGTTGGATTGCCGATCGTAAATACGTTCCGAAATCAGTTGATAATCAGTTGGAAATAAGTGTCATTTAGTGTGGCATGTATTTCGCGACGGATTTACAATCCCCATTCATTATATGGTGTAAATCCGTCGCGAAATCCGGCCCAATAATTGACATGCACATTGTTTTTCCGGCCGTTTTGCGGCCGCAAATCAGGGCCCGGCAATCCCCGGCACGGAAAATATTTGTCGTTAAACGACGAAAAAGTTTTTTCCCAAATTAAAAACCAATATTAAACGGCCGCAACTTATTTCAGATGATTTCGGAATGGTTTTTAACGATGAAAAAAAAAATACGGCGGAAAAATCCGTTCCAAAAATAAGCCGTGGGTTGTGAACGGGGCCCTAAAGGTGTGGAAACCCACTTTTTTTCTTTTTGTTTTCCCTCCCTACATGTGCTGGGGCATAAGTTGTCGGGGCACCCAAAACTTTTTTCCCAGCAAGTATTGCCAGGGAGCAATGTCCGTATTTGAACTTTATTGCAAAGGATAGTGTGAAATTGTGTAACATACAAAAACATGCACTTACTATGATGTAACAGCATCCCATAAACAAAAATAAAAAATGTACAAAGCGCTGAAAAATTATACATGTGCAAAAAGTTACTTTAACTTGATGAGGGGGGTGCAGACATATAAAAGGAGGGTGCGGGGTTTGGGGGGGCAAACAAGTAACTAACTGTAAACAACAGCTATTGGCATAGAATACAACACTATACAATGTGTAGCCCTGAATGGCAGTTTAACCTTACCATGCGAACTGTAGGTCTGGATGGGAGAGGATGGTAAAACATGTCTTCCCTCTACTTGTGTCCAGAGGAAATGGCTGCTGATGAAGATGTCTCTATAATGTCAGCAGATCATGAGATATGGAATATGGCAGCTTTTCTGGGACAAAGTTAACATAATATGTGCTAACTAGAAGTGCCCCCAAAAACCCCCACTAGATGGAGCTGTAAACAATGGGGGGGCCAATTTAAATTACAGTATGCGAATACAAAGAACATAAGAAATATAGCCAAGGCGTATAGCTGAGGCATAACAATACTTTTATATAGTACTTTAATTAGCGTTCAGAAAAATGAAGGTCACTGGGTCAGCTTTTATTTGACATACTGCAATAGCCGGCACAAAAAACAGATTTGCTGGGGACTTGTGGTAAACCAAAAGAAGATCCCTCCCAAATAGTTTCGTTTCCAAATTGACATGTTTAATTTCCCATTGTCTTTTATTTTCTTTCTATACTGCTGTGATGTGCTTGTAATCACTGATAATACTATGTTAACTCCCTAAATACACAATTGATAATGGGATTTATGGTAGATGCTGTATTGGTTTAATTAATTTTTATTATTTAATTTAACATTATATTAATTTTAAAAACATTTTATAGGAGGAAAAAGATATATTTTTTGGGAAAAATTTTTATAAATTTTTTTATTTTAAATTTTATATTATGTTTAAAAAATTTATTAAAAGTATATAATTTTTAAATTTTTTTTACCCTATCACTCCAGTATAAGGCCCAAAACCCCAATATAAGCTGAGGCCAATAAATTTTTCCCCCAAAAAAACTGGGGGAAAATAAAGCCTAGGGTGGGAAATATTGTAAATTTCAAAAATAATTTAAAGGAAAACCAAAAAAAATTATATAGGGGAAGGGTTTTTTGGGGTGTTTTTGGGCCCCAAAACAGGTTAAAATTTTTTCCCCCATAGGCAGGTTTTTAGGGAGTTTAAAATGTCCCCAACTTTAAAAGGGAGGTAAAAGGCCAGTTTTAAATGTTTTCCCCGCCAAAAGGGCAGGGGTTTTTGGCAAGGGGTATAGTTTTTCCCCATAGTCAAGTTTTTTTGGGCCAAAGTATATGTCCTTTTCCCCTAGGCCAAGGGTTTTTTTTTTGGAAAGTATTAATTTTTTCCTTCCCATAGGCCCGGAAGGAAGGGTTTAAATTCCCCCATTTGGCCGGGGTATTGGGGAAAAGGGGTTTTGTCCCCCCCATTTTGGCAGGGGGAAAAAAGGAGGTTTTAAATTCCCCATAGGCCCGGGTTTTTTAGGCAAATTTTTTTATTTTTAAAAAAAAACTTTTTCTGCTGTTTCCCCCCCAGGGGGCTCCCTTTTGCTCCGGGTTTTTTTTTTGGTTTACAAGGGGGTGGGGTATATCCCAATTTAGGCCCAAATTTAAGGGCTTCTGCAATAGTTTTCTTAGTCTATTTTGCTTTTTTACCAAGAGGGGGTCCCCATTTCCGGCCCGAAAGTATCCCCGCCGGTTTGAGTGACTTGAGTATAAAAACCGGGGGGTTGGTTTTTTTAGCACCAATTTTTTTTTTGGAAAAATAAAAAGGGGGGTTTTAAAAAACTTTGGAGTATTTTTACTTTTTAGGTTTGAATAAATTTTCAAATTAAAAAGGGACTTTTTTTTTTTATTTTTAGGGTAAAAAAGTAAAAAAGAAATAAAGGGAAAAAATTTTTTTTTGGCCCTAAAATTTTTGGGGGAAAAATTAAGGCCCCCAAAATTAACGGACCTGGCCCCAGGGGGCCCTGGGCCCCAACAAATTTGAAAAAATTGGTTGGTGGGCAAGCCCCTTTTGAATTATTTCGGGGTTTTGTTTTTGGCTGGGCCTGGCCCTTTTGGGGATAATTGTGTTAAAATTTTTTTCCCAAATTTTTGTGCTAAAGCCCCCGGGGGCGTAAAAACCCCCAACCCCCTGTTTGGGGGATTTTTCAAAATGTCAGGTTGGTGCCCCGTGCCCAAAAAGCCCCCCCCCAAAAACCCCGAAAAGACGCCCACCACATAGGGACGAAAAGCAGAACACCCTCTTTTGGTGCATTTCTCACTAGAACAATGAAAATTGGGGCCCATTTTATACATGCGCCCTTTTGGGAGACCTTTCCCCAAAGTTTATGGGGAACCTTTCCCTTTTTTTATGGGGAAAAATGCAAAAAACATTTATGGAGGGAAAACCCCACGCTTTTTTGGGGGAACCTGCACACATTTATAGGGAACCAGTACCCATTTATGTGGAACCTGTACACATTTATAGGGAACCCGTACCCATTTATGGGGAACTTGCACACATTTATAGGGAAACCGCACACATTTATAGGGAAACCACACACACATTTATGGGGAACCTGCACACATTTAAAAGGAACTTGCACAAATTTATCGAGAACCTGCACACGTTGATAGGGAACCAACACACATTTATGAAGAAGTTCACATTTATGGGGAATCTGCACACATTTACAGAGAACAAGCACATATTTATGGAGAACCTGCACACATTTATGGAGAACCTGCACACATTTATGGAGAACCTGCACACATTTATGGAGAACCCGCACGCATTTATGGGGAACATGCACACATTTTTGAAGAACAAGTTCACATTTATGGGAAAAATGCACCAAAATTTATTGGGGGCCCGCAATATTTTGGGGGAAAAAGCCAAAACATTGATGGAGTACAAGAACACATTTATAGACAACCTGCATACATATTTGGTGAACCTGCACCAATTTTTGGGAAAACTTCACACATTTGTTGGACACCTGCAAACGTTCATGGTGAACCTGCACACATTTATTTGGAACCCGCACACATTTATAGGGAAACCACACACATTTATGGGGAAACCACACACATTTATGGGGAACCTGCACACTTTTTTTAGGGAAAACCCGCAATTTTTTTGGAGAAATGCCAAAGTTTAAGGGAACCCCCACACGGTTTTTGGGGAACCTGCAACTTTTTAGGGAACCCCACCCCAAATTTATGGGGAACCCGCACACATTTTTGAAGAACAAGTTCACATTTATGGGGAATCTGCACACATTTATAGAAAACAAGCACATATTTATGGAAAACCGGCACGTTTAAGAAACCCTGCGCCCCCATTTATGGAAACCTCACACATTTATGGAAAACCCTGCACACTTTTGAGAACCCCGCACACTTTTATAAACCTCACACATTTATAGGAACCTGCACACATTTTTTGAAAACCCTGACATCTTTAGGGGGAAAAACCCCAACAACATTTAGGAGAACTCGCACGCATTTTTGAAGAACAAGTTCACATTTATGGGGAACCTGCACACATTTAGCCCCGGTTCACACGACTTATTCAACCCCGAATTGCGAGCCGGATTGCGCTCGCAATTCCGGCTTGAATAAGGGGCGGGTGTGGGGTCGCGGCCCGCCGACCCCATAGACTTGTATTATCCACGGGGTATTGCCCTGGATAAGTGCATGTCACTTTCTCCCCCCCGGCGGATTCGCCCAGCGGGGAAGCACGGAATCCACGTTTATGAGAAGGTGGATTCCGTAATTACTGCGACGGATTGGTGCCGTACTGCAGCGCAAATCCGGCGCGCAGTACGCCGTCAATCCGCGCCGAAATAAGCCGTGTGAACGGCCCCTTATGGAGAACAAGCACACATTGATGGAGTACAAGAACACATTTATAGAGAACCTGCACACATGTATGGAGAACAAGCACTCATTTATGAAGAACCTGCGCACATTTATGGAGAACACCCATCTTTTCACATTCTACAAATAAAAAAAGAAAAAACAATAAAGTATTTGCATACAATTTGGGGTCCTGAGTTTTTTCTGGTTCTTATTAATTTAAAAATGTTGTTTTTAAACATATATTTTTAATGTAATGTTTATGGTAGTAAGTGATAACATTTTGTTTGGAGAGAGTAGGTACAGTATGGAAGCGCCAGCACATGCACCCTAGTCAGCTGCTATAGTATAGCCACCCACAGCCTTCACCAAACAAATGTTAGGGTATGTTCACACCTATGTCTTTGACGCCGTGTAACATTTGCTTTTTTTGGGGGGAAGGGGGTCAAAAATTGTTAAAAAAACAAAAGTATCAGAAAAATTGTGTCAAAAGAAATCAAACCTTAACGGTTCGAAGACAGAAAAATAAAAAAAAGTTATTGGTCCCAGAAAATGGCACTGCAAAAAAAAAAATATAAAAACATTTTACAAAAATTTCTTACTGGTCTTACTGGTTGGCAGAATAAAGAGAACACGTCATTTGTACCGAACCCCCAAATTAAGATGGCACAAATGTGTCCCCCCCATTTCACTCAGCTGAGAAGGGTGCAGCCAAAGGTCAGGTCAGCAACAGGAATTTAAATTTTTCCCAGGGTAGGAGGTTCCATTTGCCCTATTTGCCTATGGTGCCAAAATGTCTTGTCCCAGCTGTTTTTGGAATACCCCTTTGGCCGTGTTCACAGGCTTTATTCCCACTTTTGTAGCCGTATTGAGCTCACAAATCCGCCGTGAAAAAGGGGCGGGACGGGGGGGGGGCCGGGAGGGGGGTGGGGCGCCGCTCCCCCGCCCATTGACTTGCATTTCCCCGGCGGTTTGCCCTGGATAATGTGCTGTCACTTTTTCTATGAAGCAGTGGATTTTCCGAAGACAGGGAGGATTGGCCCGTATGAAGCGCAAATCCCGGGGCCAATCAGGGGCCCCAAAAAAGCCGTGTGAAAGAGGCCTTTTTAACCCCCTTTCCCCATTTGGGCGTTGGCTAGGCCAGTAAGGGGGCTACATAGCTAATTGTAGCTAACACCTGGTGGTTACAGCACAGGATGGTGCCAGTGCCATCCCGTGCTGTTTAGCTCTTTAGAAGCCGTGGCATCTAAATCAATGAGAAATGGCGCCGTGCACAGTTCCTCACTGCGATCAGAGCCCCCGCAGTGAAAACACAGGGTCCCAGATCACTTAACATGGCAGCTGGAAGCAGGGCCGGACTGAGAATAAAAAACAGCCCTGACACAAAGCCCCCATCAGCCCACATACAATTCCCTTAAAAAATTTCCTTTTTCACGCAACCTTTTCCCCTTTCAAAATAAAAGCACTATAAAGGGGCTTTCACCCGGGGGGGATTTTTTGGTGGGTTTTTGATGTATCTTTGGTGTGTTTTGTGCAGAGCAGTTAATGCAGTACATTTCTGCACAAAACACGCATAAAAAAAACGCACCAAAAAACGCTCCATGTGAAAGCACCGTAAACACAAGCAAGAAAAAAAAGTGGTGCAGAAAAACCTCTAATCACATAGTCAGGTGTGCATTTGCTTTACAATCAAGGACAAGCCTACGCTGCAACTATACAAGCACCAACATAACCTACACCCCCACCAATCACATCACCAGTAGTCAGGTCACCATCACATAAATACAGCACTGATTCAACACAGAAGAAAAATGACTCCTGACAGCAGGGACTCACAGCAGACGTCATCTCTGATGGGAGTTGGCTTCTTCTCCTTTTCTTCTCCAACTAGCCCAAACCTCCATGATGTCTTCCCTGATGAGTCGTTCCCTTCCCTTTTTTTCTCCGTCCAGTACAGCATGCAGTGTCCTCTTCTAGTGGTCACAACTCGTCCCTGTAGAATTTACCACAAATACATCTTAGACTCCTCTCTTTTCCACCACTTTCCTATCAATTCCCAACGATGTACAAACTCCCCATCTATAGAGCCCCAAATAGTAATAGTGGTTCCCCACATAGTAATTGTACCCCAAACAGCATATGTTAGACCCTAAAATTAGAAATTAAAAAAGTCAGATAAGTGGCATATAGATACTCTCAGAATATAGATAAATAGGCCCCCCTCAAAAAGTTTACAGATTTATTCTGTAGGCAAGGAGATGTATAATCCCCAGTTAGGTAGCCCCTCAGTGAGTATATAGGTCCCCTCAGTAGAACGATAAGTATAAAGGCATCACAGTATGTAGGGAGGTATATAGTGCCCCAATAAGTACCTTCATAGAGCCGCTCAGTGGGTAGGTAAGTAGGGTCCCTTCATGAGGTAGGTATATATGGCCCCCCACAGTTAATAGGTGTATAGGGCCCCCATTAGGAAGGTTGTTATATAGGCCCCCAGTAGTTAGGTAAACAGGGCCTCCCCAATATTTAGGTAGAAAACAGGGCCTTCCCTATACTTAGGTAGGAGACGGGTCCCCCTCCAAAAATGCCAGGATATAGGGCTACCTCCGAATTTTACCAAGTAGAAGGGCTCCCCCACAGTAATTATCCGGGGTAATAGGGCTGCCCCAAAAATTACCAGGTTGATGGGGCTCCCCCCTTAATAGTCAGGTAGATAGGACGCTCCCAGTAATTACCCAGGTGATGGGACTGCCCCAGTAATTAGCGGGTAAGCCGGCCCCAGTTTTTTATAGTGGGCCCCCCTAGTAATTAGCCTGCAAGGGTCCTAGTAACACCCAGGTGGGGCCCCTCTAGAATTTGGCATTTTGGGGCCCGCCCTAGAAAATTTCCCAGTTTTTGGCCGCACAAATTAGGCAATTAGGCGGCGGTTGTGATCTCTGCATCGCGGGGATTGTGACCTGGGATGCAGCTTGATAGCGGGGGGGGGGCCATTTCCCCCCGGCCCAAGGTTCTGGTGCGTCTAAAACCCTTTGCCCCTGTTCTGCACAATAGGGCCCGGACCATACTCGGTCCCCTGGGGGGGAACAAAAAAAACCCCCCCCCCCGACGGTACTCCCCAGCCCGGTTTTAGTGTATGCTGGAAGCCTTGTGAAGGGTCCCCTCTTGCCATTTTTTGTTTGTTACTTCGACCCCCGGGAGGAAATGGGGGAAAACCCCCATCTTGTTTCCCCGTATTACTCATTAGGGGTGTAAAAATGATCGCACTCCCTAATGGTGAATACCCTAGGGGGACTCAAAGTTATATTAAAAAAAAAAATAATTAAAATCACCCCCCTTTTTGACATTTTACAAATGAAAAAAATAAAGTAATAAAAAGTGACACATATTTGGTATCGCCGCGTCCGAAAAAGTCCCATCTAATAAAATATAACATTATTTATCCCGTAATCTGAACACCATAAAAAAAAAAATTCGAAAGCCAAAATTGGGTTTTTTTTTTGGTAATTTAAATCCTCAAAAAGTTGGAATAAAATGTAACAAAAAGTCCCATGCTTTCCCAAACTGGTAAAAAAAAAAGTGCCTTCAACCCACAAAAAAGCCCCCTCCTGACCCATGGTTTTAGTAAAAAAAAGTTTTTGGGCAAATTTCAAAAATAAAAAATGTTCAAAATTTTTTTTTTACGGACCAAAAACAAAATGAAAGCCGTACAATTTTTTGGTATTGCCGGGGATTCCTATCAACCTTTAGAATACAGTTAATACATCAATTTTACTGAAGGTTAAATGGCGTAAAAGCAGAACATCTGCAAACATGGCGCAAGTACGTTTTTTTTTTTTTTTTAAATTTGCCCAACTTCGATTTTTTTTTGGGGTTTTTTCCCAGTATATTTATAGTAAAAAAATAACATTTTTAAAAGTCCACCTTGCCCCTAAAAAAAAACCCCATATAAATATGTGGTGGAAAAATAAAAAAGTTGTGGCTCTGGGAAGGCAGAATGGAAAAAACGGATGTGAAAAAAAAAATAGACATGGCGTTCAGGGGTTAAGCAGAGATAGAACAGAGCTGACTTCTGTTTCCTATGTTATCATATGTGTATATATGTATATTTATAGGTGAAGCTATCATGCTGCACAAGAAGAAGCAATCTGATTATAGAATTTTCTCTGCTCCCTTCGTGCGTCCTCCTTGGGGCGCAGATCAATTGAATCGTAAACTCATCTTCGCATCCTGCCCAATAGATGGCGACGTTTTCTAAGCTATTTGGGGAACAATAAAAATTGGTGCCGACCGCATTTACCCTGTTTTCATTAGTGTAACCTTCGACATATTAAAAAAATTTTCCCCTCACAGTACTGTCTTAGCCAGGACACTTTGAAATGCTTAATGGGTATAATGTGAAGCGAATGGAGCTGAGCTGCAGTATCACACACAACCTGTGGGCAAGTGTGGCGCTGTTTACCCAAGAAAAAAAGGGGGGGCATGCTGAAAACTTGCCCATAGCAACCAATCGACCCCTAAAACCCAAACAGACTCGCTTTAATTTTTCAGAGCCTATTAAATTAAAGTGAGTTCTATTGGTTCTATAACTCAGGTTGCTATAGGCCATGATTGTTTGCTATGGGCTTGATTGGTTGTTTTTGGCCATATTGGTTTTGCTAGGCCCCTGTCAGTTTGATAGGGGCAACAAAGACAGTCTTACTGCTAGACAGTTTCATACATGTCCCCCAAATCTTTTATAACCCCTTTAAGAAGAGGCATTACAGGGAGATTTGGGTTTTTAGGCAGGTTTGTAGCTAAGGGAATCGGGTACATCCATGGGGGCTGAGGGCCCCCAAAACCCACGCCGCTCCTTGGTGGGGCAGGCAGATACAATGTTAACCTTTTAATGACCAGCCTATTTCATACGCCAATTTCTCCCTTTTTGGGGGGGGGGGGTCCCGTTTTTTTGGGGGTCCCCTCCCGCCCCTCCCGGGGGATTTGGCTTTCCGCGGCGGGGGGGGCTCTTTAAAAGGCCCGCGGACCCGGGAAAGTACGCGGGGTGCCTATCTGGCGCCCCCGGGCCGCTCCTACAGGGGGGGTAAAGCGGCCCTGCGCCCGCTTCCCCCGCCCGGAGCTCGCGTGCAGGGAGGAGGCGGGAGGGATCGCTCCCTCCGCCCCCCCCCTGTATGTCCGGCCCCCGGTGGGTGCGCCGCCAAATGGGTCAGCGGGCGGGAAGTGCCCGGGGCTGCGGGGGAGTGACGCGCTGTCCTCATTTTTCCCCCCTGCCCGCTGAGGAGATAGCCCGGGGAAGGCCGTGCGGCGGAGCCTGGTGAGGGTAAGTGGATTTTTTTTTTTATTTTTATTAACTATTGGGGGGTTTGCCCTGGAAACAATGGGGCATACCTGGCAACAGGGGGGACATCTACCTGGCAACGAGGGGACTCTCCCTGGCAACAATGGGGACACTCCGGGCAACAATGGGGGCATACCTGGAAAACAGGGGGGGCACTACCGGGAAACAAGGGACATCTACCGGAAACAATGGGGGCACTCCCGGGGCAACAATGGGTCACTCCCGGCAACAAGGGGCACTACCGGGAAAGAGGGGACTCTACCTGGCAACAGAGGGGGAAACCCCCTGGAACAAGGGGAACATTACCTGGAAAAACAAGGGGGGGCACTATTTGGAAACAAGGGGGGCATACCTGCAACAAAGGGGGCACACCGGGGAAAACAGAGGGGACACTACCTGGCAACAGGGGGGCATCTACCTCCAACAGGGGGGACATCTACCTGGCACAGAGGGGGCACTACCGGGGCAACAGAGGACATCTACCGGGCAACAAGGGGACATCACCTGCAACAATGGGGGCACTACGGGCAACAATGGGGCACTACCTGTCAAAAAAAGGGGTCACTCCTGGCAACAATTGGGGGGCCAACCGGGAAAACAGAGGGACTCTACCTGGCAACAGAGGGGCACTACCGGGCAAGGGGGGGGCACCTACCTGGCAAACAATGGGGACTACCTGGCAACGAGGGGGCCCACACCTGGCAACAGAAGGGACATCTCCCTGGCAACAGAGGGGGCACACCTGGCAACAGAGGGGGCACTACCTGGCAACAAAGGGGGCATACCTGGCAAAGGGGGGACATTCCCTGGCAACAATGGGGGCACTCCCGGCAAAGGGGGGGAAAATCTACCGGGCCCAACAGGGGACATCCCCGGGCAACAGAGGGAGCACTCCTGGCAACAGAAGGGACATCGACCTGGAAACAAGGGGGACTCCTGGCAACAAGGGGGGGCAAAAACCGGGGAACAAGGGGGAACTACCTGGCAACAATGGGGGCATACCGGGCAAAAAGGGGGAAACCCTGGCAAAAAGGGGGGCCCCCTGGCAACAGAGTTGACATCTACCTGCCAACAGGGGGAATCTACCTCCCAACAGAGGGGGGACTACCGGCAAAAAATGGGCCCCACCTCCCTTGGCAACAATGGGGGCATCCCTGGAACAGGGGACATCACCTGGTAACAAGGGGGGCACTACCTGGCAACAGAGGGGCATACCTGGAAAAAGAAGGGCACTACCGGGCAACAAAAGGGGACATCCCCTGGCAACAGAGGGGACATTACCTCCCAAAAAAGGGGGGCACTACCGGGCAACAAGGGGACTCTCCCGGGAAACAGGGGGGGGCCCCACCCTGCAACAATGGGGCACTCCTGGCAACAATGGGGGCCCACCTGGCAACGGGGGGGGGGCACAACCTGGCAATAGAAGGGACATCAACCGGGCAAAAAGGGGGCCACTACCTGTCAACAAAAGGGGACACTACCTGGCAACAGAGGGGGCATACCTGGCAACAATGGGGGCACTCCTGACAACAATGGGGGCACTACAAAAAAACAGGGGGGACATCTACCCCCAACAAGGGGCACTACCGGGCAACAGGGGGGACACTACCGGGCAACCAAATGGGGGAATACCTGGCAACAATGGGGGACTCCGTCAACAAAGGGCACTACCGGCAACAATGGGGGCACTACCTGGCAAAGAGGGGACATCTCCCGGAAACAGAGGGGGCACTACCTGGCAACAGAGGGGGCACTACCGGGCAAACAAGGGGGGCACTACCTGGCAAAATGGGGCACTACCGGGCAACAGAAGGGACATCTACCTGGCAACAGGGGGGGCACTACCTGCAACAGAGGGGCACTCCCGCAACAGAGGGGACATCTAAAACCCCCAAAATGGGGGCACTACCTGGCAACAGGGGGGGCACTACCTTCAACAGAGGGGACATCACTGGCAACGGGGAGCACTACCTGGCAAAAAAGGGAATCGACCGGGCCCAACAGAGGGGACATCTACCTGGCAACAATGGGGGCACTACCGGCAACAATGGGGGGGCAACCGGGCAACAAAAGGGGGGCACAAAACCGGGGAAAAAAGGGGGGCACACCTGAAAAAAGGGGACTACCTAAACAGAGGTGACATCTACCTGCCAACAGAGGGGACTTTAACCTGCCAAAGAGGGGGCACTCCCCTGGCAACAAGGGGTGCACCTACCTGCAAAAATGGGGAAATACCTGGAGAAAGGGGGCACTACCGGCAACAATGGGGGGCACTCCCGGGCAACAAGGGGGCATCTACCTGGAACAAGGGGGGCATTCCCCTGGCACAGGGGGGGGCACCCCCTGGCAACAAGGGGAAAACATTACCTGCAACAGAGGGGAAACACTACCTCCAAAAAGAGGGGGCACTACCGGCAACAGAGGGGGGGCATCTCCCTGGCAACAGGGGGGACCAAACCTGGCAACAGAGGGGGCACCACCTAAACAATGGGGCACTACCGGGCAACAGAGGGGGCACTCCCTGGCAATAGAAGGGACATCTCCCTGGCAACGAGGGGGACACTACCTGGCAACAATGGGGGCCCTACCGGGCAAAAAAATGGGGCACAAAGGCAACAGAGGGGACATCTACCTGCCAAAGGGGGGCCCTCTACCTGAAACAGAGGGGGCATCTACCTGGCAACAAGGGGCACTTCCTGGAAAACAATGGGGGCCCCTACCGGCTAAAAAAGGGGGGGAAACCCCCGGGCTAAAAAAAGGGGGGGGCAACCACCGGGCTAACAAGGGGGCACCACCGGTCAGAGGGGGCATCTACTTGGCAACAAGGGGCACCCCGGCAAAAGAGGGGGCACTACCTGGAAACAGGGGGGACATCTCCCTTTAAACAGAAGGGACTCTACCGGAAACAGCGGGGACATCTACCGGGAAACAATGGGGGCACTACCTGGCAACAATGGGGGCACTACCTCAACAAAGGGGGCACTACCTGGCAAAATGGGGCACTACCGGAAACAGAGGTGACATTACCTCCCAACAGGGGGGGACAAAACCTCCAACAGAGGGACACTACCTGGCAAAAATGGGCGCACCACCGGGCAACAATGGGGGCACTACCTGGCAACAAGGGGGGACTACCGGGGAAAACAGAGGGGGCACAAAACCTGGCAACAATGGGGCACAACCTGGCAAAGGGGGGGCATCCCGGGAAACAATGGGGGCACTACCGGGCAACGAGGGGACATTCCCTGGCAAAAAATGGGGGCACTACCTGGCAACAAAAGGGGACTCTACCTGGCAACAAGGGGGGACATCTACCTGGCAAAAGAGGGGCACTACCGGCAACGGGGGGACATTCCTGGCAACAGGGGGGACACTACCGGGAACAGAGGGGGACATTACCTCCAAAAAAAAAGGGGGCATCTACTGGCAAAGGGGGCACCTACCTGAACAATGGGGGCACTACCTGGCTAACAGAGGGGACACAAACCGGGAAACAGAGGGGACATCTACCTGGCAAAGAGGGGGCATACGGCAACAGAGGGGGACCCCCCGGGCAACAGGGGGGGCACTACCTGGCAACGGGGGGCACTACCGGCAACAAAGGGACATCTACCTGGCAAAGAGGGGACATCTCCCGGGCAACAAGGGGAACTCCCTCCCAACAAAGGGGCACTCCCCTGGCAAAAAGGGGGGGCATCATTGGGAAAAAGGGGGGGCCCCTCCCCGCAAAAATGGGGGAAATACCGGAAAACAGAGGGGGCATTACCTGAAACCCCAAGGGGGCACAAACCTGCAAAAGGGGGGCACCTACCTGGCTAACAAAGGGGGGCACCTACCGGGGCAAAAAAGGGGGGCACTCCTGGCTACAGAGGGGGCATCACTTGGCTACAAGGGGCATCTACCTGCCTGAAAGGGGGGCACACCTGCTTTTTGGGGGGTTACTACCGGGCTATAACGGCATCTACCGGGCTTTCTTCCAAAGCCGTATGCATTAGGGGAAGGGGGTTGGGCTTTTTTGAAGGGGGTGGCAACCCCCAAAGATGGGCGTGTCCATCAAATTTTGCCCCCAAAACGCTAGCCCGCCGCCCACTAAGTCCTGCTTTTTTCATTTCAAAAGTTGCCAACTTGGCCTATTTTCATTTAGTTTTCCTCACCCCCGTCTTTCAAACAGCCCAAATTTTTTATGGGGGGTTTCACGCTTTAGGCCCCAACCCCCTGTTCAGGCGTGGGGGGGTTCTACAGATTCACTCACACTTCTTGTTCATTAAAGGATTGTTCTACAGCTTCAGGCTCCCCTTTCCTGTTTCAGGTTTGGGGTGGTTCTACACTTCAGACTCCAATTTCCTGTTCCTGTGGTTGGTTCTACAGCTTAGACTTCCATTTCCCTGCTAGGCATGAGCGGGTTCTACATATGACTGAATTTCGCTCTGCTTTTCCCTACTGACCCTTTTTAGGGGAACTTTGGGTGAAAAGGGTCAAAAACCAGCAGGGCAGAAGGCTACAAAGCTTTAAAAGGTTAAAGTTTGTTAGTAAGAAAGAAACAAGAGCCTGTGCTGCTGATAAGACACAGCAAGGAGTGACGTGATACCATGCCAGCTTGGGTTCTAGAGCATAGAGAAGTCTTTGGTAAGGTGGGAAACCTTCTATGCACCCGAGCAGAAGATAAGAATGGCTCTAACTCTGAAATGAAGCAGGGGGGTTAAATAATATATAAAATTATCAAAGTACAAGGACAACACTAAGGGCGACAAATATGAACGCTGACGCTGACAGGCCAGATCTAAATCGCTTTAAGGCAGTGTAGAACCTGTTCTTCTGCAGTTCATACATACAGGAGCATTGCGGATAAAATCCTAGCACGAAGTCTATCTGTGTCGCATAGTAAAAAAGTAGAAAAGACTCCCCAGAATTCCTGACAGCGAGGGTCATGTTTACTGACGTTAGTAATAAAACTATATAAAATAAAATGATTTCCCTAAAATACAAAATTAAACATAAAATTAATGTTTTGTTAAATAATATAAAATTAAACAACCAATACAGCATCTACCATAAATCCCGTTATAGTACTATCAGTGATTAAAAAACACATCACATCAGGCTAGAATAGGCATTAGAATAGCAGGTCAGTGAATGGAAACTGCCATAGTTTCTATTCACTGACATGCTATTCTAACACCTTTTCTTCTATTTCATTTATATAATTTAATTTATGATTATTTTTAGATTATATCATTTTTTCTAAGTTTTATAGGAGATAATTTTGTTATAGATTTTAATATTCATTTTATATTACATAATTTAATATTTAATTTATATTATTTGATTATATTATACATATTATATATTTTATATTCATTTGATATAGTTTGATAATTATCCTAAATCATTTTTTTTGTATTTTAGTGAAAAATAAGTGCTATTTTTTGACCTCCTGGCAAATCTAGTTCCACTACAACTACTCTGGCTTAGGCAGACCACATTGAAATAGGTTGGCCTGTTCCAGCAGTTATGCGCCTTGTTTTGCTGGGCCACATTCATAACTCATAGGCTATGTTCACACGGGTGAAATTGGGACATATTTCGCCCTGTATTTTGCGCTGTACTGCGCTCAATACGGGGCGAGATACGTCCCAGTCATTACGGTAATCCACAGCTCTCATAGAGGATTATGGATTACGCCTCCTCTTCCCGCTCGGACAATACAGCGAGCGGGGAGAGAAGTGACATGTCAATTATTCACGGCGTATAAGCGCCGCTAGTAATGAATGTCTATGGGGCCGGCGTGCCGTGCTGCTGACCCCCCCGTGCCGCGGGAGGCGGCGTGAGCTCCCGAAGTCCCGGCGTAATTTGTGAACATAACCTTATGCTATGTTCACATGCCGTTTTGGGTCCGTGTGAACATGCGTTCTTAGATGTGCGTTTGGGTCTGTCTTCACCCTAAGCAACGCCTACCCTTTTGCTATCCCTGACCAACTTTCCAATACCCGGATCCCTTCCCCCAAAGAAGACACCGAGACCTAAATTGGATAAATTGGCCACAGCAGCCGTTTTATTTAACAGACAAATAAGAAAAAAAAACATAATGCAAATGAGTATACCCAAATCCCCGATTTCCCCAAAAACCCACTACCAAAAACCTTCCAGCACTTTCCAAACCATCCATGAGAACCAACTTGGGGCTGAGGTACTTTGAGCCATGATAAACCAAAAGACCATAGCCTGGCGAAATCATCCTTCTTCTCACCGCAGTTTTACCCCCAGCCGTCACCCCCGGCTTCAGGGCACCAAAAGCCACCTCAGGCGGCTAACCATTCAGTAACCTGCTCCCAAGGACGCTGCCCTGTGGAGCCCCAACCTTCGCCAGACCGGTCCACCCAAACACTGGGAACCAAGCTGAGCCTGACTCCCCCACAACTTTCCACCGACTCCAAGGAACCCAACACGCCAAAGCTAGCGACCATGAATCCTCATGAGCGCGACGCCCACCACAGCCCCAAGGCCCTCTCCAGGCCCTCACGGATGTCTAATGACCATAAATCCAACCCAACCGCGTTCAAGTGAACGCCGTCCCTCTGCTAAAACTCCCCATCACCCGGTTCCAGCTCCCTATGCCGAACCACAAACCCCCCGTTTCTAGCCACAAAGGAAGCCACCGCTCTATTAACCTTAATCCGTGCCCTATTAATACCCTCCGTCAATCTGCATGCCTCCACGAAACCCGGGAGCCAATGTGGGGACCATAACCCCCAAACCCCCGGACAGGGACCACAGCCTCAAGAACTCATACCGCCAGGGGCGTAAAACCCGGGGACAGACTTTGCAGCTGCCCCCGGGGCCCGTGCTCTTAGGGGGGCCCGGGGCAGCTGCTACCCCCCGTCCACAAACCCCGTAATGCCCCCTCCGGGGCCCCCCGTCAGGAACTTAACATTCCTGCGGGGGGCGCGGGGGCTGCAGGGCCCGGGGCATGCTCCTCTGAAAATCCGGGCCCTCCGGGGGGGTGCAAATGGAAAACCAAACCGACCTCGGTCTGCACTCTTCTTGATGCAGGTTCCGGGGCCACGTGGGGCTTGGGAAGGAAAAAAGGATTTCTTATTTTACCTGCCCTGTCTGCCGCCCTTTTAATTTTACCCACCCTGCCGCCCCATATACCCCTGCCTGCCCTTTTTAAGCCCATCCCCTCCCTAAAACCCCCGCCCGCCTTGATATACCCCCCTGCCACATAACCCCTTCCTAATACCCACCCTGCCTACTAATACCCCTGCCTGTCCCAAATAGTCTTACCCTCCTGCATTAAAACCCCCGCCTTTCCATAAAACCCCCTGCATCCCCATATCCCCGTACCATAAGCCCCCCACCCTGCCCCCTAATAGCCCACCCTGCCTGACTAATACCCCCCGCCCCTATATCCCACCCGCCTCCCTTAACCCCGTGCCGCCCACCCTCCTGACATATACCCCGCCTGCCTATTAGCTCCCCCTGCCCCCCTATACACCCCTCCCCCAAATAGCCCCCCTGCCTGACTATATAGCCCACCCTGCCTATATAGTCCACCCTGCTTCCCCTTAACCCCTGCCTGCCCCCCCATTACCCCCCTGCCTACCTATAAAAACCCCTGCCTGCATTATGCCCACCCTGCCCCCCTAAAATAGCCCTCCTTCCATAATTCCCACCCCCTCCTATATACCCACCCTTCCTCCCTATATACCCCCGCCTTTCCCATATAGCCCACCCTGCCCCTATAACCCCTGA